>CAKAOI010052098.1:137587-183492 GCA_916701655.1 Sebastiscus albofasciatus
CAAGGTTGGACGTGTTGTGCGTTCAGAGATGGTATTCTGCATACCTTGGTTGTAACGAGTGGTTGTTTGAGTTACTGTTGCCTTTCTATCATCTCCAATCACTCTGCCCATTCTCCTCTGACCTCTGACATCAACAAGGCATTTCCGTCCACACAACTGCCGCTCACTGGATATGTTTTCTTGTCCGGACCATTCTCTGTAAACCCTAGAGATGGTTGTGCGTGAAAATCCCAGTAGATCAGCAGTTTAATACTCAGACCAGCCCGTCTGGCACCAACAACCATGCCACGTTCAAAGTCACTTAAATCCCCTTTCTTCCCCATTCTGATGCTCGGTTTGAACTTCAGCAAGTCGTCTTCACCACCTCTAGATGCCTAAATGCATTGAGTTACTGCCATGTGATTGGCTGATTAGCTATTTGTGTTAACAAGCAATTGAACAGGTGTGCCTAATAAAGTGGCCGGTGAGTGTATGTACACAGTATGAACCTTTAAAAGTTGACTGTTGAAGAAAAGACCACCACTTACAATATTGTCTTCATATTTGTTATTTATTCTCTGTACAGACTGAGTGACATGGATTATTATAAGCCACACACACATTTCTCCAAAAATACATTCTGAGCAATACTGACATCAACCTTCCCCGAGGCAAATGAACCTCAGTAAGACATTATGTACAGTATCACTGTATACTTTATGTCTTAGTTGTTGTAGCCGTGGGGAATCCCCAACAATCTCTTTGCTTTAGTGATTTGTAGTGATGTGTCTTCAAAATGTGTTTTGTTTGAAGGATTTAAAACCGGTTTTCAGTAAATAAGTCTGTAGTTTGGTGATGAGAGCAGATACTCTGTAATGAGCCCTTAAAACTGTATAGGTAAAGTAGCAAAACTACATATAAAAGTTTTAGAAGAAGAAAACGTGTGAACATATGTTTGGATGTGCAGCTCCTCTCGCCTGAAGTGTTGCACACTGGTCATAATTCATTAGACAAATGTTCCAGGGAGCAGCCCCTTCATTATCTCCTTAGCGACTTCGGTTGAATTACATCATAACACTTTAAAGACTCTCAGTGTGCAGCCAGAAGCTGAACTCTTGACTGTTCATATCGCTCCAAATTTCTATACATAGTTAGTCAAAGTGAATGGGCAGAGCTGGTGTTACATGTTGTTGCGTGCTATATTCCAATACTTCTCTGTCTCCAATTCCTCAGTTTATGCAAGAAAACAAAACAATAATGAAAAAAAAGAAACACAAAAAAATACAGCATACAAGTTGTAAATTTCAATAGGCAAGTTTATGACAAAGCAACAGAAAAGAACAAGGCTTTTAGTACTGCGCTGTAAAGGAATAGTTTGATACTTTGGGGGAAAAATGCTTGTTTACTTTCTCGTCGACGGTTAGATGACACGATCTATGTCGCTCTCATATGTGTTCGATAAACATGAAGCTACTGCCAGCAGCTGGTTAGTCTAGCTTAGAACGAAGACGGAGGGAAACAGCTAACATATTTCCACTTCTTAATACCTTAAATCTTGTTTGTATAATCCACACAAAAACCAAAGTGTAACAATGATATAATGTGGTTTTACAGAGCCCATAAACCCTGTTTAAAAAAACAACCAGACACAAGGACAGTTTCTTCCCACAGGCCGTCATTCTGATGAACACATAATGAGTCATACACTGTCAATAACCCTCCAACACCAAATATCCACTGCTGCCTTTATAGATTATAATATTAGAGTCTTTAATGCACTTTTATATCATCTGTCACTGTCAATATAAATCCTACTCACTGTACATACAGTATACATCTTTACATGTACATACTCTACTACTCTAATCATCCAGTCCATGTATATCATTCAGTATTTATTTCTTTGCACTATTTGTATTGTTTACAATTTACAGAACACTTGACTTGTATATAGGCATTTTATTTTATTTCTTATTATATCGTTTTTCTCACATACTTGTGTACTTATTCTTTAGCTTTATTTGTCCAGCCTTGTTGTCCTTGTCTCTAGCTGTCATTTCCATTTCTGTGTAACTACATTGAGAGAGATGCATAAAACCGGAGTCAAATTCCATGTATGTCCGTACTTAGCAGATAAAACTGATTGTGCATCTAAAACCACAGTGTTGTTTTAACACTTTAACACTTTTTTGTAAGGATTAAACAAACGAGATAAGATGTGTTAATTATTGAGCTTCGGAGGTGCAGGTAAGTGGATTTTTTTTTTACATTTGGACAGAGCCAGGCTAGCTGTTTCCCCCCGTTTCCAGTCTTTATGCTAAGCTAAGCTAACCGGCAGACATGAGAGTATCAGTCTTCTTATCAACTCTCGGCAAGAAAGCAAACAAGCACATCTCCCAAAATGTTGAACAATTTCTTTAACTATTTAGGCACTAGAAAGCAGTTTCTGTTCATTTTTTATAAAACAAAATTCTGAATCACAGAATGAAACAGAACAAAGTAACAAAAAATTCTTACTGGACGTACAAAAAGTCATCCCGTAGCGACACTTAGTCTTACTCAAAGTATTTCTTTTTTTGCTTTTTTTTGCTTTTCATATATTTTTCTTATAACTTTCAGTTTTGGCTGTTCAGTCCTCAAGGCCACAATGGATGTGTTATCTTTTAGCCACTACAGACACATTTGACAACAATGCCATAATCCCTGCATGCCTTAAGTAACTTTCACTGCAGATAACATTGTCTGGTGTGTTGCAGCTCTCAGGCCGGTAGAACTGGGTTTCAGCACACGCACACTTCACCTACCAATTACACACACACTCACCCCTTTATATACACAGACAGAAACATATCCAATTTAAATACATACTCTGTAGGATTACGCACGAAATTAAATGCTCTCTTTTGTACAATGTATGATCGACTCTTAATTGATGGGCTCTTTCAACAAGGTTATGTGAAGAATGTAATTTTACTCTCCCTGTTGCAAGGGTGTGGCCACAGCAGTGTCTAAACATGCTGGTTTCCATCTGCAAGCACACACACGAGTACGTGCAGGAAGAGAGAGAAACACAGAGAACAAGTTTTAATCCTCATGACACAAATTCTGCTCATTTTCACTGTGAGCCTTTAACTCTCAATATATACAAGCTATTCAGAAGCAAATTATACCTCTCAGGCTCTGTGGTGCCGCTCCACTCGTCCATCAGTCGATGACTTGAGCCGACCTGTGCACTGCTGTGGTGTTGTCATTGACAAAAAATGATTTGCCAAGCCCCAGCTGTGGATCAAAATGTTTTAAAATCAGTTGAGGGTGTCGAACAGATGCCATCTCTCACACACACACATGCAACACACCCTTGCTCTAATTAGGAACTACTGTGTCAGCAACTTGGAGGAGCCTCCGGCGAATCATGGCAGTGTGAAAAACCGGAGTGTTTTCCCTCACTTTTTCAGCTGCCACTCTTATTTCTTGATTTATGGTAAGTGTTTCTACTCTTCAGATCCTACATGTAAGCACACTTGCTCATACTCATACACAATACATCTTTCATGTATTCTGTCCACCCATGACTCCTACTGTCTTGACCTCTTCTTCATCTCTCCTCCACGTGTTACTCCTCCCATAATAGTGCGCACTGAAAACCAGTCTGCCTGGATTCCAGTGTGACTGTTTCTGTATTCACTGAACCTCTGGGTGTGGCAGGAGGGAAGGGAAAGTGATTGTGCACGCCAGAGGAGTAATAATAAACACCCAAGTTTCATCTGAGCCCTCCCTCTGCTCGTGTGCATGTGCTAAAACGTTAAGCTGATGCACGGATACGATAGGTTCACGACGTGTCTGCTTTAGAGAATTAAACACACAGTCAGTCACACATGGCTTTTTGATTTACCTTTTTCACAACACCTTGGAAATTCTTCTCGTTCCATAAGTTGTAGAGCAGCAGGGAAGCTGCTTTGCTGCCTTTAGGGAAAGACCTAGGACAGGAAGGCAGAGACAGAAGGGCAGAGGTCATTAAAGAAGAGCACAAAAAAAAGCAAAACACACAAGAATTGAGAGGAAAAGAAGCAATTTAAGTCCTGATCACACACACACAATGCATTTTAGCAGCCTGGGGTGGCTTTTTGTAATTGTTTTCAATGACAGTGAAGCGTTTTGTGCACTGCTTTTGCCTCGCGTTTATCCGCTCTATACACTTTGCGTTATTACAGGAGCGCCCTGAACGCCTCGAGTAGAAAAAATTCAACTCAGATCAGTAAAGCGCCCAATTTCATTGGCGTTTTTCTCATTGTGGTGACTTTTGCTGGATACTTAGAGCTTTATGACTTTACCAACCGTAGTAACTATGATCTGAACACAAAACAGCAGGAGGCAAGTTAGTGCGGTACTTTGAGATTGAGTGTAAGTTCTTGTCATTCATTTTAAAGTGCAGTATTGTTGTTCGATAGGTTTGCACCTCTTAATAAATGTCTCTGGTTGTGGAGTTTATAATCACTGTGGTGTATCGGTAAGAATACAGGAGAAGATGCTTCAAAGGTGTCTTGTTCTTTTACCAGAAGGCTGTGTAGGTTTACACTTGAATGAGTGTACAGTAGTGTGGTTATCTTAATTGACGCACATGATATCTTATACAGCCAGCAAGACAACCTTCATCCCAAACATATGCATTGAACTCACTGCAGTGAACTAGTCAAAGCCTTCAAAGCCTAACGAGCCAATATACCCCTTAACCACTCCAAGTAGCCGATTGGCTCCCGGCACGCCCGCCGACATGTCGTCCAATGAAATGAAGGGGCTGCTGTGCCTCAGCTCCAAGTGAACTGCAAACCTTCTTAACAGTTGTATTAAGGTAACATTAGCACTCATTCGGTGCTAAATAATAATAAAATAAAAAAGATGCAGCAAACTGCAAAAAAACGCGCTCTGTCTGATCAGGCCCTGAGGCGCTGAAGGTACCATCTGCACATTGGAATTTGAGATACTTTGACAGCAGAAGACAGAAGTTGACTGAGTGGCAGTTTGTTCAAATAACCGTGTGTCAATAAGCCGCAATAGCAACAGCATGACGGTAGGTTGCTGCTTGACATGTGTAATAACTATAAAAGAGGAAGAATGCCAGCAAATGTTTCCTGTGCCACATATTACACATTACATATCCACAGAACATGCTGCCAGTGGCTTTCATCAGGATTTCTTAATGAAACTGTTGGCAGAGTAACAGAAAGAGTTTCTCTGGAAAGAGGTGTTGCTGTTGATGTTTTAATACAGTGTAATACGGAAATGTTTGGGTGAATGTTCATATTTAGCCAAGTCGGGCTGCGACGATTAATCGATTAGATGCCAACTATTAAAGTAATCAACAACTATTTTGATAATCGATTAATGGGTTTGAGTGTTTTTTGAATAAGAAATCAAAATTCTTTGATTCCAGCTTTTTAAATGCAAACGTTTTCTGGTTTCTTTCCTCCTCTATGACGGTAAACTGGATATCTTTGAGTTGTGGACAAAACAAGACATTTGAGGACGTCATCTTGAGCTTTGGGAAACACTGACATTTTATAGATTTATATATGCGTTACCTTTATTTTTTATTATTCAATCTATTTTGTAGGTTTAATTTCATAGCATAAGAGATGCTTTTCAGTTTTATAGCATATTGTGACCTGGTGCCTTTTGGGAAAGTGTTTGTACAGTGTAATACAGAAGTGTTTGAAATGATTCTTATTTTTAAAATGAAATTAGTTTACCAAAGTTGCCAGTGGACAAAACGCTACCTCAGTCCCCAGCATGAGGATTCTGTCTGTCTTTGACAACTGCACCACTGTCTGTTCAAAATAATCGAAAACAAATGTATCTTCTGCATTTTTTATTTTTTTTAAAAATTGAGTTGAAGGTGTGTAGCACCTTTCAAACACAGAGGCGGTTCAAAGTGCTTTACACACAAACAAATGCATTTAAGTTTGTCACAGCTATTGAAGCTGAATCTCCCACACAGAAATGAATAAATTAAAAACTCACCCGTTCTCGCTAAGGTCAGCCACCGATGACACCAGCTCATTACTGATGACCTTCTTGCTGACATCAGTGTCTGCCAACATCAGACTCAGTACTGTGTTGCAGGCTGTTGCTATAGTTTCGTCAGAGTTTCCCAATTGTCGGGGGCCAGAGGTGACGAGGCCGGCGATCTCCGGCAGAATCTGCCTTGCTACAGAGAAACCCAAAGGAAACTTAGTAAAGCAGTTCTATGTGGACTAACTCTGCGTTCGTGCATGTGCTGCCTGTGAAACGTAAATATTTCATGCTTTTCCTTACCCATGGAGGTCTGCAAACTGTGAGTCCGAGACATGTTGCCCAGCAGGGACATGGCGGTCTTCTGCAGGCCCCGGTTAGGAGACTTTAAAAGAGTGGGTATGTGCATCAGAGCTCCCAGCTTTTGAACCAGAATCTGACTTATGATATTAGACGCCTGGAAGGGAAGCAAACGCAATACAGAAAAACACATTAGCTGTATCTCCCACTTCACTTGAGCAGTCCATATTTGCATTGTGATAAACAAACAAATCCAGGCTAATCCACCTGATTTTGTAATTATTTGAAATTTGCATGCATCTCACTTTCCCTTCTTCTAAGTTTTTCTTTCTTTCTCTAAAACCCTCTGAATCCACGGAGACAAAACTCCAACCTTTCTCTACAAAACCAGTCAATTGTTATTGTGAGTTGTGCTGTAGTGTCATTGTTCCCACCACTTCTCAGTCTTAGTTGCTTTTCCCCTTTCTTAAGTCAATCTGAGGTAATCCTGAATGCCCGATAACACCACACGCAAATGGTAAGCCTAATAATTCTCTTCTTTGTACTCACCGGTCCCGTTTTGGCAGTGAGGTTCTGCAGGGCACCGCAGCAGGCTTCCAGGGTGGCACCTTTCTGGGATGAACCCAGCAGGGAAAGGTAGGTCTGCATAGCTTTGGGATGGCACAACCACTTCGCACCCGATGGGGTTGTATCATCCAGCATTCCCCGAACCGCGTCAAATGAAAACTGAGATAGAAAGGATGAGAAAGAGATCAGAAGGGGAAGTCTGTATGGATTAAAAGGCCCAACAAACATGAGGTGGAGGTGTGGTGGATGCCCACCTCATTTTGAGCCTTGCTGCTCCTGGGGCTGAAGCATCCAACGGTGGGGCTTTTCTTACTCCCAGTTTGGGCCTCCGCCTGAGGTATGAACTTGCCGAAGCACTCAGGAGAGTCTTCCTCCAGTTGGTAGGTCAAGTTATGGAGGATGCATGCACAGTTCTCCACAGACTAGAAGAGAGGAGAGGTTATTAACTACATGGTTACTGCGCTTCAGAGCAAAGCAGATCTACTTTCTGACTCAGTGTGTTTGAAGGAAAATTGTAGCAAATACATTATGATATGATTCTTGTTTGCAAGTTTCTCTCTGCCAATTTACCGTGCACTTCTCATTCAGTGCAGTTAAACACATCCGTCAAGGTCTAATGCTATGCTCACAGCCTGGCCAGCTACTTGTCGCAGAGTTGCCGTTGAAGTGATGCTCAAGCGCTTGTTGACATAGCTATGTCATTAAATAGCACAGGGAACTGCCTAACGACATTATATTAGAGGGAACAGAACACGACGACACAAAATCATTTGATTGGTTGACGCTTCACCGCGTCATTGGAGTGTTGAAAAAAACTTGAGACCAGCTCAACTTTATTTGAGGTGTGTCACGCCCGTCCCGCAGCGACAGTTTCCATGCAGGCTTCCATTGAAAATGGCTCGTCTCACTGGTGTGTCACTCGTAGTGTGAACACAGCATGAAGCACGTGTCAGTTTGTATGTTCATTTAACAGGAAACGGATGAATTCTTCTAGAAACGCAACAGAAACATTAACTCGCTGACCAAAATAAACACGTTTCAGTAAATTCAGTTGGGTTTAGTTAATGTGACTTGATTAACAGTCGAATTATCTTAACCAAAAAGTCAACTAAGTGATGAAAACCTAGAGATAAACCTGAATATACTGTATACAATATAACCATTATAGCATCAACATGCATAAAGCGCAGCAACTGTCCTCATCCATAACCAGTTACTACAAGAAGATAACTTTACTGAGCTCAGCTCTGCCTCTCACACAGACAACACCTTTCGTACTCCACTACTTCATTAAGACTAGTCTGTGTAAACAGAGTGCGAGCAGAGACAAACAGAGAACTCAGCACACATCCACACCCAAAACTTCACACACAAATGAGTGCGTAGGCATACGAGCACCCTCTAAATATATACACATGCTGACTCCACCTGCAGTATTTACCTGCTTGAGTATGCACTTATACATGAGTGTGTTTACCGATGTGTCTGTGAGTGTGTAGGTGTACTTGTATTGTGTACATGGGCTTAGGGATATATTTTTAGTCTCCGGACTGAACACACACTCTGTGAGAGACCTGAGACACGTTCTACAGGAACTATGAATGAACTAGAATACGTCACTAGACATGAATCCAACCGTAGCTGTTCTCGCCTGCTCGCACATCCACAATTCACAATGTGGAAAAAGAAAACAATGCCGTGAGTCAGAATAATGTGTGGCAGTTTAAACAGACAAATAAGCCTTGATTATAAAGCCAGGGAAGCAATCGTTAAAATAACAAAGATTTAACTTTCAATGTTAAACTTCAAGTCTCTCTATGAGCACTGTAGTGATTTAAATTAATATGGCAATTAATGCCAATTGCTCTCTGTAGCCTTTGACAGTAGGGCTGCAACCAACAATTATTTCCTCGATTAATTGATTAATCGTTCTAAAAAATATCTAAAAATAGTGAAAAATGTCAAAATTTCTTAAAGCTAGTAGCTTATTTTGTCCGACCAACAGTCCAAAACCCAAAAATAGTCAGTTTACAAAGATATAAAACAGAGAAAATCAGCAATGGTGTAGGTGGAATCAATAAATAAATCAAATAAATAATTTTTGCTAATAAAAAAAACCCCAAAAAGACAAACAATTATCAAAATAGCTGCTGATCTGTCAATTTGCTAATTGATTCATTGATTAGTTGTTTCAGCTCTACATGACAGCATCACCTTTACTGATAGTGATGATAGTGGTGGTGCAGATTGGAGTGGGGGAGTTTAAAGAGTCAAGAACATAAAATCATTTCTAACGTATCAGTATATTGAAAAATCTAACTTTAAAATGTTCTCTGCAGTGGCCGATCAGAGGATGACAAAATGGGCAAATGTGCCGGGTTAAAAATGACCGACCAACTCCGATGCAGTCTGTGTGCAGAGCGTCTACATTTTAAGTTCTGTGTTTACTAGTGGAGGATGGGAAAAGGTCTATTGATAGAAATGAGACGGTTTACCTTGTCGTCAGGGTTCTCCTCCGCCACACAAGACTGAACGTAAATCATGAGCGAGTCAATGAGGCCTCGGCACTCCCTCATAGTCTTCCTCTCTTTCTGTTGGGAGCAGCTCAGGTTCCTAAACACATTTCAATCATTCATTTCAATCCAACACTAACATGTCTAGAATATAATGATAATAAACAGACCAGTGAGTGCCTCAACATGAAGCTTGCACACCCATCACGCCCTGTTAGCAAACTTGATCTTGGAGATTAGGCACGAGGTTTCAAAAGCAGTTGCCAGTAGTAAGTAGACACAATGAAATCTATTGTGCAATACACATTAACATAACATAACTCCCAACTTGTCTGTTCTCAAGAAGGATGCAAATTATTTTTTTTTCAAATCAGGTGTATTGCATGCATACCATGTAAAACACTTTGACAGATGCTGGATCAAAAAAAAAAAGAAATAAGACAAGGAAGTGTTTTCACAAGGGCTGCAACTAACGATTACCTTCAATATCAAATCATATTTTGATTAATCCATTTATTGTTTTGTCTATAAAATGTCCATCACATTCTCCCCAGAGTCCTAGGTGACATCTTCACATGTCTTGTTTTGTTCAACCAACGGTCCAAAACCCAAAATATTCAGTTTACGATGATATAAAACTTTAGAAGTTGGAGCCTGAAGGTGACGAATTGCTTAATTGACTATAATCATTGACATTACCTAGCCTTGACAAAAATGTCTGTGACGTCAAAACGTTGCTCTAAACAATAAAAGTTACTGGGAACTATCTGATCTCTGCCGATAAAACATAAAAAAATCAACCATCAGAAGCGGTGAGTAATTAAATGTTCTCACCGCAGGCACCCTGTGGCGCTGTAGAAGACATCAGGGTGTATGTTGTTGTTGGCGCTGTCGTCTGACCAGCAGGTGAAGGGCACCACCACGTTCTCAGTCAGGGCGGGCAAAGCTGTAGCGATAAGTTCTCCCTTCAGCTCATCGGCGGAGGACAGGTTCCATAGCAGGCCTTCGTATGGCAAGAAAAGTAAAGTTACAAACATTAAAAATGATAATTTAATCCACGCATCATGTTGTTGTCCTTTGAGGTGGAGTTTGTTGTTTAAAAACATAATGTTCTACGTAGAAATGGATGGTCAAAGAACCTCCGATGAAATTGGAGTGGATAGTGATCGTAAAAGAAATGTATAATATGGAGAAATGGACTTTAAATATAAATTTGTGAGGTATTGAACAAAATGGTTCTTGCTTATATACAGTAGGAGGAATAACAGCACGTGGTTTACCAAGCCTTTATGTATGTGGTTTACCAAGCCTTATGTCATATTGTCTGTATTAAGCCAACATTATTATCATTATTACTTGATTTGTGTCCTCCTGTCTACTGAATAAATGCAGGAATTGTATGCATAATTGACAGGCGAAGACTGGGTATTTGTAAGACCAATTATCTTTTTAAACTGTTATTCTATGTATTTATTTTGCAGTCTTTATGTTCTACTAAAAACAATTGAGAAAAAAAAAGTATTCTGTTGTAAAGCACATGTTTTTGCTCAGCTACGTGATATTTAGGGATGAGCTTTTATAGTAAAGGCCCACTAGGCCCCCCTTCGACCCAATATTGTGAGGTTTTATCCCAATAAAAACGTCCTACCAGTGATTTGTTTCTGGGTCTCAGTAGAATCGGTCTCCTTTAGAAGCTGCAGGGCCTTAGCGATACCGCCACAGTGCTGAACTTCCAGCTTGTTGTCCTGGTCTTGGAACACCAGGTTCCTCAGAGCCCCGGCAGAGGCCTGGTTCACCCCAGGGTTGGGGCTCCGCAGCAGGGCTACAAGACCGGGGATACCTCCTAGTTGGAAAACCTGTGAGCAGAAATGTGGAGGGAATACGTGTTGAAATATGTGAGGCGTGGCAACGGTTTAACAACACTATGAGCTACAAACAGAACCAGCAGCATAATAAATACTTTCTCCTCCCTTTCCCTCAAGGCAGGTTACACAAAGGTCTACACAGAGCCCTTGCACCAACTGTATCACCACTACAGGACAACCCTCATACAAACATGATGTGAAAACAGACAACCTCCATGTGTGCATGTTTGGAGGGATTGTCTGTACGGTATATACTGTATGTTTGCGAATGCTCTGACCTCCTGTTTGGTGCGCTCCTCTTTGAAGGTGGTGTGGTGGATGAAGGTGGCTCCACACTGCTGGTAATTCTCTTCAGGATGAGACAGGAACTCTACAGCCTCCTTCAGGGTCATGTCTGACATGTTCACCACGCTGTTCAACCTGCAGTCACAGCAGGCACAGATGGTTGGAAATTAGATACTGACAAATAGTTTTCGATGCATTTAAAAGATAATGAGCTGTTTTTTTCCTCACATAATATCTCTCAAAATCCCAGACAAATGTATGGCTCAGGATGATCTTTTTTTACATATTCTTGGAAAGAAGAAAGCACAGAACATGGAAAAGGCTGCAGCCAAACCCTCCAACAAAGGAGGACTGGGCTGCAGTTGTCACTGACATAAACTGGATGGAGAAATTGACCTCGACCGTAAAAGCTGTTTCACACCAGCACGGATTTTCGTCTGAAAAAATTGCACGAAGATTTATAAAAAATGACTGATGGACCTCGACTTCAGCAGATTTCCACTTGCGGAAATATATGTTTGACCAATATTGTTCCTTTGGTCACGGAGAGCGTGTATTTTCAGAGCAACAGGCCTTGGACCAATGGGCATTTGACTTCTGGGTAACGGACTGTCGGACAGATGGGCTTTTTCTGGTACAATGGGACGCTATTGGTGTTTCAAAGTGACAACGCCGTCCCCTTCTCAACACCCAATAATGTACGACAAACACTACAACCTCAACAACCAAATAAAGGACAATATATTGCTTGAGATCGCCCAGCTGCTGGGATACAATGAAGATGGCAATGTAGCTGATATGTTGCTCACGGAACGGGGCTAGCCACAACAGCTAGCGTTAGCATCCCATTTGGGGTCCGATTAGTTGATGTGTTGTGTAGTTAACGTTAGCCCCTGAGACATTCTCTGTCTGCATAGGTTTTTGTTGTGTGGAGTGGACCCGGGCACTATTTAGGAAACTCATTTTGGCCTCCCTGATGAAAATCAAACACGGCAACGCAGATAAGTGTACAGTCGTCTCGTGGAAAATCTGCGTGCAAATTTTCCGCATTCCCGCACCGCATTGTCGCATCGTACTTGTGAGAATCGGCGACTGCGAAATGGTCAACATGTAAAATACTGTAAAATACTATGTGCCTTATGTCGCTCATGTCAACCCCTTCTTATTGCCTGAAAATGTCAATGAAAGCCAGGAAAACAGGTGAACTCACACTGACTGCTGCTCTGTCTTGGATATTTTCATGGTGCCCATTTTGCCCTCAGAGTGAATCAGGGCAGAGGGCAGCTGGATGATGCGTGCCTGGCCGTTGTTCACCAGAGTGCTGTTGGTAATAGAAATGGTGCTGTGTCTATTTCCTCGAGCCAGGAGGCTGCTCTGGCTCTGGACCTGTCCTTTGGCAATCTAAAAAAAAGAGCAATTTACAATGCTTATAGAGTATGGTACTCTGGAGTACTTGCAGTTTTTATGGTATATTTGTTTGAAGAATTGGTTACCTAAAAACAAAATGTTCAGGTACTTCAGTGACATTACAATTTAACATAAAAATAATTGATCACCATAGAAGGAACAGTAGCAAATTGGCGAACCAAGGCAGGGTCACTACGAGCGGATTTCAGCCCGTTGGTGGAAGTGTTGCCTCGCTGATCCCATGTGCCTGATGTGCTGATATTTTTTCCTCCCATGGTTTTAGTGGATACAGAGTGCCATTCCTTCTTTACCTAAAAAGAAGGAGTGTACGGCTCAGGAAGTTTTTACATAAAACATGTTATTCAGATCAGATTGAAAAAGACACATCATGAGAAGTACGCACTAGCCAGTCATGGAAAACTGCAGCTTAGCCGGCAGTGACAAACAGGAATACCATTCACTGCTAAATCACTGCATAATGGTTTTCTGTAGCAACAATCTAGGTCTCAAAAAAAGAAAAGTAACCCACTTTCCAGCAGAACAGTTTTCAAAGAAGCCCCCTGTAAACCAAGACTGAGGAATCTGAGCTGACACAAAGCCTGCATACCTTTTCTCCTCCTCAGTTCATGCTGAAGGCAACAGAACCCACCAAACGATCACACAAACCAAAGAAACATGATATCTGTCATTGGAGACCAACTCAAGCAGTTGTGTGTTCGAAGACTGTTGGCACAGTAGAGCAGTTTCTCACGGAGGATCTTTGTGTGTACAAGTCAGACACAGCAGCACCCATTAGACCTTTCTCACAATCCTGACGTTACTTAACACCTTAATCTCACGTAATTACGTCTTGTTTCTGGATCAATTTATTTTGACTTGGCTTTTTTAGGCTTTGTCTGCATGCGTGTACAAAGCACGCTATTCAAGCTATGCCACAAAATAACCAAGAAAGAAAGTTGGCATGGCTTGAGCAAAATGACAGAACATGTCTAGCTAATGCTTTAACAATGAGTCATTCTCACAACTGAACCTCGGTCTCCTATTGGCTTATTTGAAAAACTACAGTAAAATCACAAATCTGTCAGAAGAACATTCCCATCGGTCTTTGAACACACTGATTGTTATCAGGAAGATATAGCGGCTAATTGGGGAAGCCGTTGACACACACACACACATATACAGTATATATTCACACACACACTGTAGGTTCTGTGTATGGACTCTCTTTCATGTTTCAAACCGGACTGGTTGCTGTGTTACCAACCAGCCCTGCTACTTAGCAACGAAAGCATGATGGAGGAGAGATCTGTCAACAACCCGTACGATAAGAACTGACGTTCTAGCGTCAGCGTGTTTACTCTCAAAGTGCAGCATGCTTCCTTCATTTGGCTACAGCCTGACTGAGCCACCAGGCAGGACAAGAAAGACGGATGCAAATTCAGCAGAGCAAATAGATTTGTGAACAAAAATTTAGTAAACAATACCCAAATATTACTGTATCTATTGTTATTGCTGTTATTTAGGATACATAAATGAGCAGAATATACCTGTTACTGCAAAAAGCAATACTACAATCACTAATGTAGAATACATAATTAACAGTATGATTGATGAGTATTAAAGTGATGGTGATGCAATAGGAAGGAGGGACACTAACCGGTGGGCAGCCATAATTACGGAAAAAAGAAACATCATCAAGGCATCAACCGTGGGACTTTTTTAGTCTACTCTAAATAAAGAAACACAAAAAATAGTTTTAAGTAATGTCAGCAACCCAAAACGGCTGGATCACTCATCGCTTAGATCGTGTTTCTGACTTTTGGTTTGTATTTCGAGCGGCATGACTCATATTCTGCCTGGAAAACTGAACTTGAAGGGAAAAAAAGTGGACCCAAGCAGGCGGAGCGTTTCTGATGCCACGAACTAAATGTTGTGATTGAAACATGAAGCGTCTCCAAACAGAAACGTTCACAGCCCGCTTGATGAGGTGTCTGATGGAGATGAGCATTATGAATACGTATATACCACAAGATGACAGTTGACTTCATATTGTTTATACCAAGTTAGGTAATTATCTAACTGACAGACATTCCCATCTAGTTAACTTTAACATTACAGCACTTTGTCACAACTTAACGTGTTAGTAGTTTTGGGTTGCTGTTGTTGCTCGGTTTGTAATCATACACTTTTCATCTTCACTTAGAAAACCTATTTAATGCTTTCATTCAATACAGCAGTGGTAATACATGCTTTGCAGCGTGACAGCGGTAATTCAAGATGCTATATACAAGACGAGACAGCTACCAGCTCGGCAAGGTATCTTTTACCAGGTAATTTGAGTATTCATTTTGCAGTTGACAGTTGACTTAACCACAGAATCGGAGTAAAACAGCAAAAACACAATGTGATAGAGAGATATGTCATCAAGTGTTAATGAGCCTTCATCAGCAAGAACACGTCACCACCCTCCCTAAACATGTCTCAACTCACTGTCAGTAGGTCAGGGCTGGCCTAGCCAGAGCAAATACAAATTCACACACACATACTGTACACCAACACACACTCAAAACCACACTGATGAAGTCAGCATTACTCCTCTGTGTAATTTGGATTAACCCAGTATTGCAAATGAGTTGAACTCAGCCTGACTCTTAGTGACAGGACTGAAATTGAGGATAACAAAAAAAACAAAACAATATTTCCAAAATTAGGAAATCACACCAGCTTGGATGCTAGATTTAAAAATGTGTTCTGTTAAGTGGTCCCTATACTCACAGTGCAGTACAGTACAGTGCATAAGGCCCTGCACCATTTGCCATCATGTTTCTGTTATTGCTTATAATTTCGTAACCAAAAACCAATCTTCTCAGAGTTGAGTTTCAAAACATCAACAGTGAGCTGGGAGGGATTTTTGCCAACATTTACAAAAAGAAAAGCACACATCCTTTGCAGACAATCATTTTTCAAAGCAGGATCCAGTGTTTTGTATTTTCTTAAAGGAATACAGCTAACCTGGCTCTGTCCGAAGATGACAACATCTGCCTACCAGCACCTCTAGTTTATGTGCCAGAGTAGTTCTTGGCTTCCTGGAGTCAAGCCAAGAAATAACCGTAAAAGCACTTCCATATTTGTATGGATTTAACAGACGAGTTATAACATGTTCATAAGTGAGCTTTAGAGGTGCTGGTAGGCAGATTTTGCTACCTCTGGACAGAGCTGGACGAGCTGTTTTCCCCTGTTTCCAGTCTTTGTGGTAAGCTAACAACAACTACAACACCACCAAAAACAGATAATTATTCCTTTAAATCGTTCTTTACTTCTCTGCAATTATCAGTATTCATTATTGTATTGTTGTCAACGTTATGTTATTATCTTTGTTATCTATCTATCTAAGTGGTAATGCAGTTCTTAGTTTCATTTAAGAAGCCTAATCTGCACTCAAAAAAAAAAAACTGAGCAACGGTAATGTACCATAAAGTATTTGTGATTATAGTAAAACCATGATTTGGTCCTTTAATGTTGAGTCTGTGGAAGGGAAAAGGGTTTGTGCTCTGACTATTTGTGAAACAATAAACATGCGAGAAACAATTACCGCTCTGTTGAAGCCTGTTGACACAGAGGAGGAGTTGGTGCGGCTGAAGGTGCCATTTGTTTTGGATGGAGAAAACTTGAACCCTCCAAACTCGTGCAAAGTCTGGGGAGACAGGCCTGTTAAAAGAGGAGACGTATGGAAACCAAGATAAACAACAGAGAATAAGAAGAATGTATGATAGGCAGTCTGAAATCTGAAACACACCTCAACAGATCGATGTTGTCATGGTGATAAGACCTCCAATTAGCATCAAGCACGCATAAGGAGGGTGTTGAAATATGTATATCTTTATGTTTCACAATGTGTGTTTTTACTCGCTAGTCATTACTATAAACTAGTAAATTCATCGCCAACTATTTTGATAACCAATTAATCGATTGGAGTCATTTTTTTAGATAAATAAAGTAAAAACTCTCTGACTCCAGTTTCTTATATGGGTATCTTTTCTGGTTTCCTTACCCCTCTATGACAGTAAACTGAATATCTTTGAGTTGTGGACAAAACAAGACATTTGAGGACGTCATCTTGGGCTTTGGGAAACACTGATCGACATTTTTTCACCATTTTCTGACATTTCATAGACCAAACAACTAAAGGATTAATCAAGAAAATGATGAAAATAATCGTTAGTTGCAGCCCTAAAGTATGGATATTAAATTAGGATATAAAAACAATGTATTAAGCAATATTAAATTAATTCAAATATTAAAATACACTATTTGATAAACCATTTGGTTCTCTATTTTCTATTCCATCTCTGTTATTATTTATATTTTTCATTTGGTGGCCTTGTTTTGGCAAAATTGTGGTAAACCTGCCCAAAGGAGTCCCTTAATTTAATATTGTGCATGAATGTTTCTTCGATTATTTATTAATACTCAGTTTAATTAGATGCATTTACTGACAGATTGATTTCATGTTTTGTGAGGTATTTCATTAAGTTTCTGTATGATAAAATATAAATGGCTGAAATGGTTAATCATTGGAGCTTTGTTGTAAAGAACATTATTCACTTGTTAAGTATTTTATCAATCATTCTGTAGTTGTTCAGTTCATTATCAAGTAATAAATGGCAAATAATGACTTTGCTCAGTAACTATTGTGTTATCAAAACAGCTTAGCAGACCTTTACACCCACATATTACAGGTGTATAAATAAATGTGCATGATTGGCAATCATTCAGTCAGACAGAGAGACAGACATGACATAATGCCAGTCACAGTTCGCTTGCTTTCCATTGCCCTTTTGTGTGTTACACATAGCCAACTTGTTTTAGCACCTTCGCTTGTCTGTGTTGAATGATTCATGGAAACGTGATGTCATATTGTGCCAAATGTAAGTCTGTGACTTCACCATTATAGGATTATGGTTGTCAAAACAACGGCATACTCATCACCATCATCGTACGTGAAGTCAATGCAGGAAAAGAGACGGTGACTAAGCACCATCTCACCGTATGAAAGGCCTTTTCCTCGTACTATCACACACATATTTTCCTAGTACTATCTCATCCAGCCAAGCAGATTGTTTCAGTTTTATGTGGTGAGGTTTTACTTCTGCTGCCACAGCTGGAAAGCAGCTCCAGGTGTATTGCCCACTGAAGGAGGCATCGCCCAATCATGTCCATTTCATTCCCTTGTGTTGAACATAGCAACGGAAAGAATAGATCTATACGAGAGTCTCATTGATTTGGATGACCAGTCTCTTCTTGTAGGCCTACTTGGTGGTTGAATGCAACATTTTCTTTTCTTCTACCTTTAATTCTTTGAGCACGACAAACAAAAATCCAATTACCTCCATTATGCTGGGGCAGCAGCAGAAGTGTCCAAAAAAACAAAACTAGTTGCATGGCTGCATAGCACTTGGGATAAGTGAGAATATATGCCTTTTGTAATTTGGTTGACCTGCCCATTTGAAGTACAGCTGCATCAATTAATCAATTAGTTGTCAACTATTAAATTAATTCCCAACAATTTTCACGAATGATTATTTTGGAGTATTTTTTTAAGAAAAAAAAAGTCAAAATCCTCTGATTCCAGCTTCTTAAATGTGAATGTTTTCTTTTTTTTCTACTATGTGACAATAAACTGAAAATCTTTGAGTTGTGGACAAAACAAGACATTTGAGGATGTCAACTTGAGCTTTGGGAAACACTGAGCGTAATTGTTCATCATTTTCTGCCATTTTATTGATCAAATAACTAATCGACTAATCAAGAAAACAATCGACAATGAAAATAGTCGCTAGTTGCAGCCCTACTTTAAACAAGACGGAACAGAATTAGTCTTGGCAGCTACCAGGAAAATCCCCAGTTGCGAGGGTCCAACTAATATCGGACATTATCGGGTTTGTCGCTCCAACGCTGAAAGTAAATAAACTTCAATACTTCTGAACAATGCTAAACTTGTTTTATTAAAATGTTGGCCAATATGAAAATGAAGAGCAGCCTCAGGCGTGTGCGCAACACTAACCTTGTGGCTGTTTTTCTTATTATTCAGTGTTTGACTACTGTTGTGACAGGTTTTGTAGACTTTGCCCTGAGCAAAGTATTCCTTGACATATCGTCAGCTTTAACTTAACTTCCTTTTTAGACCACCGAGTTTCTCTTAAATAATGACTATAGAACAAAAGACAGAATGACAAATAAAGACTTAAAGGGACAAACCAATAAAGAGTTAATTTAATAATTTTGATCTCTTCATTATGTGGATCACAGATGATAAAGCATTTATTCTTCAGGCACAGCCTTCAAAGTTTAAAGTTCTGTTTTTCTTTTCTGGGATCAATGTTCCTTGGTTTGGCTGCATGCCTCTCATTGGGACTACATTTTTCTATCTGTACTGAGAAATACAATCATTTATTTACGAAAGATCAATTTTAAACAGGCCAGAGGTGATTTTATCACTTGAAGCCTTGAATGTGTAAAATAGCATAAACATAGCACTATGGCCTACTTTATAGATAACAAACACTGATATACCCTGTGTTTCCATGTAACAACCATGATGCACTTCATCTCAACTCAACAGGAAGAACTCATTTCACAAGACAACAATATTTTGTTTCTCAATTTTTGGTGGATCTCTATGATGCCTCTTGCAGTAAAAGTCACATACCAGAGCTGTTTTGAGAGACTAAAGTGCAATTTTCTAAATGTGCGCGTGTGTGGTGTAAGCCCATGGGGCTGCATTCCTAACGAACAGACAGAAACCGCCGTGGCATGTTCAGGATAAGTAGGATGTGTGTCTGACAGTTCCTCAGAACACACTAACACTATGCACATTATTGATATGTTTTCAGGGATTGTCCTGTCATTGAAGATTATTGGAGAGGGATTCATTATGCCTTACTAGATATTTTTTTCAGATGCCATGTACCCCTGGAGAGTAAGACCTTAGCTTTTGGACTTATGCCTCAAGAATGTCTGAAAAGAGACACATATTTATTAAATATATTGCTGGTAGCTGGTAAAAATGCTCTTACTAGGAAGTGGTTATTCACAGGAGAGCCCATCTTTAAATGCATGGATGCACATTACAATGGACATTTGCAAAATGGAGAGAATAACAGCATATGTTAACCATAAATTGAAATTATTTGTGTCACACTGGGAAAACTGGGGTAACTATGCAACACCCTACAGGGCCAGATTTTTATTTTTGCACATCTATGGTTGTATGGTAATGAAAAGATCACTCCCTATTTGTTCATAGTTTTCTATGTATAACAAATCTTAAAATGTGGCACTTTAGACAGACATAGGTGGGTGACGTATGTATACAGGGTCTGTAACTCATTTCATGGAAGTATGTTTGTTGCTAAGTGTCAATTAAAGATATTACTAAAATAAATATTTAGCCTCGCCACGCCCCCCTTCTTATAACTACAGCACTAACAAAACCACTTTCCTGCTACATTGCAGCCAAGGATCAACTTTCACACAGATGAGCCTCTGGTCTATTTTGATGTTACCGACACACCTCTCACAGGCTACCTGCTGCTGTCACACCCGCTTCCCACAAGTCATCTTTCTCTCACAGTAAGATAGCTAGCTAACCCCCAAGACAAAAGAAGTCCATTTCAAAATAATGTCTAATATTTATCCATCCAATGAATTGCAGAGACTGAGATTTAATGTTGATCACAATAACTGCAACTTTTGTGAGACTGAGATTGAAACTACTGATCATCTGTTTTTCCAATGTGTATATATTCTGAGGCATTCTGGGAAGATTTGCAGGACCAGCTGTCAAACCAAAATCAAACTATACTTGCTCCTCTCACAAGAGAAAATATTGTGTTTGGTATTAACAATAAGGACATTAAGAGTGACTTGATATTGAACAATCTGATACTGCTGGCAAATTTTTTCATCCATGCATCCAAATAGAGGAAAATGAAAACCCTATTTTCCGTTTTCAAAAGGGACCTTGTGGACAATCATCTCAGTGCTTTAAGATTAATGAATGGACAACATGCAAAGTCTCTCCTCAGAGCTTACGAAGAACTGAACATATATGATGATGACCACTAGAGCTACTATGGAAGAGAACAGTCTTATTATTTATTTATTTATTCACTTTTTTTTTGTTCCTTGAATTATTTTCTACCCTCTTTTATTTTTGTTATTATGTATTTTTTTTTTATTTAAGTTATCTTTCCTATCCTATATGTGATGATGACCCCTAGAGTTACTATGCAAGAGTGCAATCTTATTATTATTTATTTATTTATGCATTTTTTTTGTTCCTTTAATTATTTTCTACCCTCTTTTATTTTTGTTATTATATTATTTTTTTTAATTTAAGTTATCTTTCCTATCCAATTGTGCCTTGTATGTTAGAAGTATTGAGTTCAGATTACAATGCCTTAATGTTTGTAAATGAATTTTCTTCAATATTAAAAAAAAATGTAAAACTAGCTAGTTAACTGTAAACTGCAGAAATGTTTATCCCCACTGCTTTTAGCCTACAAATAAATCAAATGGTGGAGGTGTGGTCTGGTTTCCTCACATTAGTTGGGAGGATGCAACTTGTGTGACGCATTAATCCCAGTAAACACACACAAAAAAGATTAGCTAACTAACGTTAAATATTAGCCAAAGAGTAAACATTAATATTATCTGGACAACAACAAACAGCACTGCACAAAATAAAGAGGTTACAACACGTGTAGACTGTTTATGTGGTATTATTCTTTAACTTTATGATGTTTTCTTTGGCTTTTTAATGTACTTGGACTAATTGCCTTTCATGAATGCTCATTATAAGTCTTTTACTCATGGTTTCTGTCTGTGGATGTGTGAGATCGTGTTGTCTGCTCTGTTTTTATTCTGTTTTTATTCTGCCTATGTCTGTAAAGCACGTTGGTTCAGCTCATGTTGTTTTAAATGTGCTATAGAAATAAACTAGACTTGACTTGTATAATTGTCCATACCTGTGGGTGAGGATGAAGTTGATCCGTTGTTGGTCTTCCCGGGTTTGGACTTGGTCCGCTTGATGGTGTGAACCTGATCCAGGACTCTCTGCGGTCCGGAGTGCAGCTTGTTGTCGGAGGGCACCGCCAGCGACGTGTCCTCCGCGGTCCTGAGCGTCATGGCTGAGCGCAGCGGGTCCGGAGCCATCATCTTTCTCCAAGCACGATGCCCTTTTCCGTGAATATTAGGGTTAAAAACCAGTTCCCAAAGTAAAAAAGTGCAGATGGTGTGGGGTGAGAAAGTGTGGCTCTCGACTCAGCGGTGCAGCAAGACAAGAGCCAAGTATGCAGGGAGAGAAATGTTCCCAGAGAGCTGCTGCTGCTGCGGTGAGCTGAGCTCCACCCTCTGGACCGCACCCCGTCGAGGTGGGACGCGGAGACAGTTCACCAGAGAGGTGTGGAGGGAGGGAAGGGAGGGAAGGGAGGGGCCCTGGCATTATACACGCATGCATGAGTTAAAACTTAATGTGCACTGTGCAATATCTGCACAACTGAAGTTCAAGACTGCCATAAATCCCAGCCAACATCTGTATGTGGGGCCCATGTGGGTACACTGTAAAAAAAAAAAAAAAAAACTTTTTCTGATTTATATGTAAATGGTCTTAGATTTACAGTATTTTTTGTAATCACAATCGTAATTATCTATATTTAAGCTTTTCTTGATAATTTTTAAAGATAATTATTCTGTTTTTTAGAAGTTTATGACTCTATTTTAACAATTCATTTATGTTAGAAGAAAAGGATTTCATGGAATTCTAAAAATATTTCTTGTAAAAATACAGATTTTATTTTGCAAAACTTCTGAGTTAATGTAAATTTGGGCTCTTGCAACGTAAAATTACATGTTTCATTTTTGATTTATATGTAAATGGTCTTAGATTTATGGTGTATGACTATCCTAACAATAAATATATATTAAAAGTAAAATATTTCTTGTAAAATTACAGTAATAAAGGCTAATTATATAAAGATAATTACTGGGGTTTTTTTTTACAGTTTATTTACGTTAATTAACGGACAGTATTTTTCCATTTTTTAACAGACATTTTCTGGCGCCCCTGCTGCCTTCTTTTTTTTTTACAGTGTAGTAAATGGGCTGAAAAATGGGCCGTATATGGGATTGTCTGCGGGTTCCATAATGACCCAATGTCAATTGCCCACATGGATTCCATGCAGGATTACAATGGGCCCCAACTGGGCAACATACCCAAGACCAATCTTGATTTCATAGCTTTAAGTTCTATGTGGGAACTACATGGGGACTCCATGGGCTGAACTATGGGTTGTAAGTGGGTTTGTCCACAGTTTCCATGTTGGCACCATGCACTAATTTCCCAGTAGTGACCCAACTAGGACCCACACAGGTAGCCCCCATGGGGAGCCCATTGGGACCAACTTAGTTGACCCAGTGGGCCCCCTTTGTGTTGCCCATTTTGAGCCCATGCACTAATTTCCCATTAGTGATCCAATGGGACCCACATGTCAACTTAGTTGATCCAAGTGGGCCCCAGATAAGATGCCCATGTTGGGCCCATACCCACTTGGTACCCAGGTACCCCCAGCATAACCCATGTGGGGCCCCATAACCATGTTGGATGGGATACTTTTATATTTGCATGATATGGATATTCAGAGTAAAAACATTACAGTTTTGTCTGCAGCCCTCAGTAAGAGCATTTAGTTTATTAGGGAAATGTCTTTTTTCTCTCTGTGCCTCTCCTACCTGTCACTAAAGACTAATAAAGATAGACAATCTAGACATATGACAATAGATAATGCAGGCTACAATATATTGGAAGTAGCAAAAGCTGAAAGAAATAATACATTTTCAAAGTTCATAACTAGTGGTAGAAAGTAAAAATATTAATAATAATAATCTTTATTTATAGAGCACTTTTCAAAACTCAAGTCACAAAGTGCTTGACAAGGGTGCAAAAATAAAACAGACATGTCATAAAATAAAACATTATTTAAAAGAAATAAAAGATCAAGTTCAAGGAAATTAAAATTAAAATAAAATCAGGAAAGGCTCTCTGATAAAAGTATGTTTTAAGAAGGGATTTAAAGGAGTTTACTGACTCAGCTGACCTGATTTCTGTACGTAAGCACAAATTTGAGGTACTACATTTTATGCTACTTTATATTTCTACTCCACAACATTTTAAAGTGAAATATTGTACTTTTTATAATATAATAGTTATAATTTAGGACTAAGTATAGGCTCCTTTACAAATTAAGATTTTCCATCGGCTAGAAAACATAAAGTATGATGAGCTTATAAAATATGATGCAGTACTCCACCTCGACCTACTATAAGAATAAAGTTAAAGTGATCCTTAATATAAATATATATGAAAACATAGATATGAACATTATAGTCCGGAGGCTAAATGTAATCAATCCATCGTTCATTTGATCATTTTACACCTGTGGGTTTCCTTACATTCTTTACATTAACTCTTGTCAAACATACAAAAGGTATTCACTCTGGTCTAAAATAAGGGTGGACTCATTTTTACTCTCGGATTTGCCTTTAGGCAAACTGTTGAGGTCAGAGGTGAGGTCAGAGGTGAGGTCAGGGCGTGAGGTCAGGGCGTGAGCGAGCATCCTTCAGCTTGAGAAGAGAGGACAGAAAAAGAGAAGAATCAGAGAGAGAGAGGAGGACGAGGATGGACGAAATGAAGGAAAGCGAGGGAGAACAGAAAGAGAGTGAAAGATTGAGATAGTACAAGCACATGCTCTCTCTGCATAACCGGATTATTTTGGCTAAGTTTCTGCAGGTGACATTTTCCCACCACACCCTTTGCCTCAGCACTGCCAAGGTAAGAAATGTTATGTGTGTAATGCATCTGTGATATGTATGAGTTTATGACTATGTAAGTCAACGTGTGTGCATACACACAATCCCATGTTTTTTATCTGAGAGAGAGAGAGAGAGAGAGGGAGAGAGGGAGGAACATGGGTCAAATATTTGTTAGATCCCTTGATAGTGTAAATTCCTCCAAGCAGGTGAAATTATAGGCTCAGAACAAGGCAGCATTGTTTGAATGAAAAAAAGATAAATCCCATTTAAGGCACATTTGGAAGTGACTACCACATGAAATCAAACCTCTACAGTTCTCCTCTGTGGCTCAATCATTGACTGATTAAAAGTGAAATACAACCATGAGCAGCTTGTTAACTATGATAGTTATATTCTTGTGCTGCAGCGATGTTGGCAGGTGTATGTGGTACATACCACACCCAGCCTGAGGGCTTTGTGTGTGTGTGTGTGTCACTGTTAACCCCAGCCCTAACCCAGACAGATAACACTGACTAATGTCTGCCAACAGATGAACACACAAGAGTGTGAGGAATTACTGGAGGTGAACAGTTGTAGCCTGCAGGTTGGTCATGACCTTGACAGAGTTACGGTCATAGGACAACTCTTTAAAGCCAAATGTCACCCTAAAGCTTCGCCACACACAAAGTGTGAACTCCAACATGCTCGAGTGGGCGGTGTGGACAAGTTTTCATTCACGTTAAGAAAAACAATAGTCCTCTCTGTGTGCTGAAAACACCTCGAATCCCAGCGTGAGCATTGTCACAACTTTACAGCTTGGATACAGACTGTAAAAAGAAGCACTCTTATCATTTACAGTGTTATGTATTCCTTTGAAGGTTGCCAAAACATAGACAATGTGCAATTCATTACACGTAAAATTGAGAACTCCTGAAAGAGTAAAAAAAAAAGGATCCCACATACAGTAGTGTACAGTATATGTACTATTTCTGTAGGTTTCTGATGTGATCTAGACTGAAGAGATAGCAGAAGCTTTGTTGATAAATGTCAACCTTTGCCCTACAGAAGCAGTTTATTGTGTCGCGTATGTATAGTATGTAGTAGAGAAGCTTTTACCCGTCATTTGAATGTCCCTTCATTTTTCATATCAATATCTTTATCCCTTCATTGGTGCACAAATTGTATTAAAGAAGTGTACTTTCACATTGGTGAAACACCAAGCAGCCGATAGGAAACCTTTGAGGAATCCTTATTATTACTATAGCCTTATGATTTCACACCTAGATCTGGGTGTTGTCTCGACTTGATACCAGTGAGATTATGTAACTGTGAAGGGGAGACGCTTCACTTGTCACTCACATAACGACGCACACCAATTATGTTTGGGGATGGTAACATGACAGAACTAAACATACATTGCTCCTGGCTCTGAACTCATCAACCCACTCTGACTACTTGGTAGTCTGCACAATTGAGGTGACGGCACCATCTAGCAGGCCGAATGAGAATTGCAACCTATGTGAGGTGAAATTTTTGGAGTGAATGACAAGTGAGAGTGATTAATCAGAGATGACAAAAAGTAATTAAGACCGTGCAAATGGCTAAAACATTAGGGGAAAAGTTGGAGTCCCAATTCTGAAGACAAAGTTAGCAAATAAATACATTTTGCACTGCATACATTTTGACTTGTTATAGCACAAAAACACAGGAGAGGAATCTGAAACTGAAGCAGCTAAATGGACATCAGCCATCATTCATTTTCTCATTTACACCTGTGGAAAAGGGCCATTAGGACTAGGGCTGGATATCATTTGAAACATTTTGATGTTTGTGCCTAAACAATACCCAAGTTTTGGTACAGAGACTAACACTTTTTTTTCCCAGTAACTTATTTTATAAACAAATGTTTTCCAACAAAACCCCTTGTGTCTTATTTTCTTACTCTTTAGAATATGACCAAGCATTCAATGCCAACTTTTATTACTTGACAATTAGATACTCAAGATGCATATGGAATTGCATTTAACTAGAGTATTAACAGTTAAAAATGTTATTAGACGTTTTTTTTAAAGGTAGTATGTAGGATTTGGCGGCATCTAGGGGTGTGGTTGCAGACTGCAACCAAGTACCCCTCCGCTCGCTACTCCCTTTCCAAGACTGCGCTAAAGTGACCTGCCGAGTGCAAAGCCGGGGTAACACTACTTTAGGAGCAATGGAAATCAGACGGCGGCTGGCAGTACCACGGTTTTGAACTCTGCGACTCACGATACCCCAGTTTCACAAGCGTGTCAGAGAACTACGGTGGCCTTCAGGTAACGTAAAAACGTGAAAGTTGTCGGTTCGGCGCTACTGTAAAAACATAGTGAACTCTATGAAGAGGGCCCGCTCCCTATGTTGGTATGGACTCATTCTAAGCTAACGAAACAAGTCTTAGGTTCAGGGGATTATACACTAATGAAAATATAGTTATGATTATATTCTTCCATTTCTGCTAATAAAGACCCCAAATGTTACACATTGTTCCTTTAAGGATTATTTCTTCTCCCATGCAGCTGAGTGTTGATGACTTGATTGACTATGAAGACATGATTCTGCAAACACCGTGTGATTTTATTGGTACAGCATGAAGGCACAGATTTAATTCACTGAGCAGACTTGACCAAAGGAGTGATGATGAGGCACAGCCAACCAGAGTACACCGATGGGAAGAATAAACAAATAAAAACGTTGGCTGACCACACAGTGAATATAGTTAATTAAAACTGAACCAGTCGGCTTTTACTTTCATGATCGAGAGACAAATCACTGTCAACTTCCACATGGTTAAAGATAATCCTGCCAGGAGAGGGCGCAATAGTCAAATAACATCTACTATATAAAAAAATGCTGGTAGTAACGTGTACCAGAAACCAAAAAACATTACATAAAACAAAACAAAACAGAAAGCAAGTGTAAGCTAGATAATTTGTTAGTGTTATCAGACAAAAAAAATCTACCCCAGTGCACTGTGGGGGACCTTACTGTGGTCTGTACCATACATCATTTTGCATACATCGAAAAAGATACAACCAAAACACCCACAGTTTCTGATGTTTAGTGTAACACTTCTAGCTGTGCTGGTAAAATACAAAAAAAAGATAGTTCATCTTTACAAAAACGAGTCTATTCATCTTGTTTTGGCTTATAAACAGTACCATTACAAGTGTAGTGTACACATCCTATACATCAGTGCTCCTCAGGTTAAGGCTTTATGAACCAAAGCACATTCTTATCCCAACTCACGTGGAGGTAGAAATACTGCAGCGAGCCCACACAGTCAGAGTAAAAACAGTATTGTGTAAATGAAAAGTAAAATACAATTCTCTCATTCAAATGCTGCTGACACCAAAGTGTGAACTGAATCTGAAGCTGGTAGTGAACTAGAGACGAGAGAGCCAAACTTAAAGAGGACATATTATGCTTATTTTCAGGTACATACTTGTATTTTGGGTTTTTTACCAGAACATGTTTACAATGCTTTAATGTTTAAATTGCAGCACCTCTTTTCACCCTCTGGCTCTGATTGGTCAGCTGGCCCTACTGTTGTGATTGGTCAACCAAACCAAACTCTTCAGACTCCGCTCCAGCTCCGCTCTATCCAGCTTTGTTTGAGGGCGTGCCAAACTAGCCGCTAGGCAGGTGTTATGCAAATATGTTACTTGGTGACATCACCACGTTACAGAAGAAAAGACAGGACATCGAGCACGGTGTGTCAGGCAGTTCAGGAGTAGTGTTTTTTGTGGGAGAGAGTAACTCCCTTAGGTGTGGACTTTGTAGACCTTTTACATGCACAACAAACTATAAACACACTAAAGAAAAGGGAAAAAGCACAAAAGCATAATAGGTCCTCTTTAAAACACCTCCCAAATTGTTTTTTCCCTCCACACGCTGTACAACTCGAAACTTTTCAACAGCAAATACACCTAAAAGGATGGCTCTCTTTACATGTTGACTCTTATGTTTCAAATATAAATACAACTTTCAACGTCTTTACATGTAGTGAATTGCATTCTGGGAAGAGGCACACTCTTTCACGCACTTTCTGTCATATGATCCTATATAATGATTCTCTACACTGATCGGTGATAGAGGAAAACACCATTACAGGCTCAATCCATTCCTACCTTACAGAGATACTACAGAAGAGATAGTCATTGTGAAAGAGTTACATTAACACTGATTAAATGATTTGATTGACAACCTATATTCAAACTCGTCTCACATCAGTCACACCTATCACGTAAATGCATACGTTTGCTTGGAAATGAGAATATTCATTTTTTAGTGCATCACAGCTACATTGCCATAATGTATATCACATATTAAACTTGATTTAATGTAGTGTAGCCCTTTTGCTGGTTTCTTTTTTGTTTTGTTTTTTTAAATGTTTTTATCATATGCTTGTCAGTGAAAAGAAAAAAACCTAACACCTATAATGAACCGTGATATTTTTTCAGTTTCACCGGGTAAGGACAGATATGCGACTGAATAATTACGGTGAATGGTATCACAACACTTATCCATAATTACGCGACGTTTTGGTCGAAATCTATAAAAATGAATTTCACTTTAGTGTTTAAGTCATGGGATGTTGTTAAGAAATGTGTGCATAGTTTGCAGCGATTAAAAAACAACAACAACAACAGGTGTGACTACAGTGTGACTGTTGGTCTGTTAAAAACATGTGTGTTTAGAGTAGAGGAGTGGGGATTCTGTGTGTTTGAGCTGGAAATAGTGTTTATGCTATATGTATCAAAAAGTCTGTGGAGAGTCTCTGCATGCACGCGGCGTGCTGCTAGTCGTTAACTAGTCGATAAACGTGGTACTGTGCTCCGTGTTCACTAGTGGACACTTCAAACACGAAGGCGATGCACAGCAGAGTCTCCTGAGTCTCTCTGTTGGACACCACCTAGAAAGAGAAAAAGGAAAACGTTGTGGAGGTCAGGATTTAATAAAACAAACAAACACTAGTCCAGAGATACAAGTGTAAGAAGTCATAGAGGTGCGCGCACACACACACACACACACACACACACACACACACACACACACACACACACACACACACACACACACACACACACACACACACACACACACCTGTAGGATGGTGAAGTTCTCCAGTACACTGTTCATCATGTATTTCTCTGGCAGGTGTTTGAGCTTGTGGATGAAGTTGATCATATATTCACACATGGGCGAACGGTGGATGCGGAACACATACTTTCCCCCTTCCATGTGTGCATATTCCGTCTGAATGGGAGGAATCCACACGTCACAATTAAACCACAAGTTAATATGGTTAGATGTGAAATCCTTTATGCTCAATACAAAAAAAAAAACCAACAACTTCATCTTCTCACCTCAACCTTCTCGACCACCTGTTTGCCAAAGGAGCAGACCTTTGTTGAGACACTGATGGTGATGTTTTCTGTTCCACTGTACTGGCTGCTCACGCCGTAGAACACGCCAGAGCCCTCCTCGATGTCGCTGCTCAGGTCCGCCTGAAACAAGCATAAAAAGATGGACTGAGAGTGAGTATCGAAGGAGAGAGGAAGTCAGAGGAAGCTAATACCAAAGGGGGAATATATGGATGAAGAAGGATTCAACATATATTTGGATACAAGCAATGTGTTTTGGGGAGTATCACTGAACGTAAACAGAACTTTTGTTTGTTTACAAAACCACATTTAAGTGAAATAATGCTTAACAAAGACACTACCAATGAAAAAGTAATTTCCTGTGTGAACTCCTGCTCCAGCACCTCATTGGCTTTGCTGCCCCCTTGTGGAGTAGCAGGTTATAACCTCATATTGTAAACGGTTGTGTTAGGTACAGTATAACACCGACTTAAACCAACTATCTAATGCAATAACTGCAATAAAATCTAACTAAAATGAATGTTAGTGTTAAAGTTGTACAACTGAATTCCCCAATAGGCCTCATAGTAAATAAATAAATGATCACAAGAAGTAGTAGATTAATTATCACAAGAATATAATATATACATATAATAATTTATCAAATTCACTGACTTTCTTTTCTGCTGCATGCCTCTCAAAATTCTTGGTTATAAAAAAAAAATGTGATCAGGGAGAACGCTGGTTTTGTGTACTGACCCAGAACTTGACGAGGAAGAAGGCGTTGTGCGGCCCTTTTTCATACAGCTCCTTCAGGCCTCCTTTCTTCTCAGAGAACTTGTCGTAAATCTGCCTCACGTCTATGGACTCCAATACGGGGTCATTGTAGCCCGGGTTTGATGGGCCAATGAGTACGAAAAGATGTTTATACTGTAGGGAAGGAAGGAGAAGTGATAATAAGAAAAAGAGAAAAGACTTTGTTTTGGCAAAAAAAAAAAAAAAAAAGTATATTTTTGTTTTGTAGAAATGTCTGTACCATCTCCCTTTCTCTCTGGATCTCCATAAAGGCAGAGTACTCCAGTAGCCGTAGTTTTGCTGAGGCGATGGTTCTGTCCTGCCATACAGGAACTGCTATAGCTGCAGGGCGTGGGGGAGGCAGGGGCTCGTAGCCTGCCAAACATTTAAACCAGGAAAGCACAATTAACATACCATTAATCGTTGCTAATTGCTCAAATCTGTGAAATTGTGTTCCCACTTACTGATGGGTGGAGGGACAGGGGGTGGTAGTGTAGTGTATGGTGGCTGTGCAAAGGGCTTGATGCTGCAAAAGAGAAAGAATAGGAACCCAAACATAAGCAACAGTACTGTATAAACTAGAGGTAGACCGATTAATCGGCACCGATAGGACAGTTTACAGACTAATGTTATCGGCGGAACTGGGCTCCGATAGTGGCCCAGTCACGCGGGGATGTACATCACCGTTTTGCATGCAGGCTCCATACACAAAGTTAAGGTTGAGGGGGAGAAGAAAAGTTATCTCTTGAGTATACAGTATAATGCAAAACTATCAGCTCTTTGTCCACGATACGAGACAGGCAGACAGGCAGGACAATAAATCGTTCTGTTACTTTAACTTGCTTACTGTACCAATTTGGCGTTCTGTCTTCCAAATAATCCAGCCACATAACCATCCATTCATGAAATGAAATTGCACACTCACACCCAGGGAATATGCACGAACATTAATGGTTTAGAGAGCGGCATTTAACAATGAACAAGACGCGCAGCAGAAGTCATCCTGGTCTGTCATAAACCACAGAACATTATTTGCCCATTGACCAAATAAATAGAACATTTTCCAATGATGTAATCCACCGAATCACACTCCAGGATATTCTCTTACAAGTGATTCAATTCAGAGAGACAAAAATGTATTTATTAATAACGGCGTATGAAAAAGTAGTCGACCAGGCTGCTGTAGAAGTTACGAAAATAACGGCCAATTAATCGTCTCTTTCCTGCTCCGAACTATTATTATTACATCAGGGTGGCTGTGGCTCAGAGGGTAGAGCAGGCTGTCCACCAATCAGAAGGTCGGTGGTTCGAGGAAGACACTTAACCCCAAAATTGCTCCCGAAGGCATAGCCATCGGTGTGTGAATGAGTATTTAGATTAGATCCTGATTGGCAAAGTTGGCACCTTAGCAGCCTCTGTGTGTGTGTATGAATGGGTGAATGTTGAATGTTGACATGTAGTGTAAAACACTTTGATTGGTCGGAAGACTGGAAAAGCACTACATAAATGCAAGTCCAATTTACCGTTTACATCTGCCTTTAAAATCCATTATCGGTCGACCTCGAGCACAAACAAACAAAACCAACTAATCTGTCAGTGATACTTACTCCTGAGAATGTCCAGGCTGTCCTGGCATAGGGCTGGGCCAAAACTAAACAAAGGGAAAGAAGGGAAATGGGACAGATAGCATTACTCAAGAGTTTTACCCAGAAGGTAGAAAAGAGCAGTGTGTGTGTGTGTGTGTGTGTGTGTGTGTGTGTGTCTCACTCTGACTGGTGGAGGGAACGGAGTCTGGGGTTTCATTACACTAGCAGACACAATCTGAGCTGATGAGAGGTTGGCTACTGTCTGCAGTGCCTTGTCTTTGGATACCTGGTCCTGGGTGAGAGAGAAAAAATAACACACAATGATAACGCTCCCATCTTGAAAAACCCCAGTCAAATGTAGGTTCCAAAGTCAGCCAACCTTCAAGGCCAGTTTAGACAGCAAGCCAGCCAACATATTATACAGTACTTCAGCATGATGCGGTAACTATGAGGGAAGACAGGACAGAGTGCAAAGCAGATATAGGGGGGGGGATGCCAAAGCAGGAGGCGCACCAAGCTAGCAGGCTAGGAGAGCTAACTGGACCATCACCAGTATTTAAACTAAAGCCACTAAAAACAAAAAAGAGTAATGAGCAGGATTTTTTTGAGGCTGGCAGTAGAACTGCATTGTGTGGACTAGCAGTTATGTGATGCCAACCACAAAGCACAAAGCCTGAAGCAGAAGATTGTAGTTGTATGATCAAAACTTACCAAGTTCATGGCCTATGGCAAAGAAGACACGTTGTTAATTAACTTCAGTACATTCAAAATAACAGCAGGACACAGATTCACTATTAGGCAATGAGGAAAAAACACCTTCCTCAGTACATAGAACTCTTTGAAATGACTACACCCCTAAGCTACCTTGTCAAACACACTCACTCTAAGCTCAATAAATCGTACATTGTCAGGACAAGCCACATCCTGTGTTACAGCTGAGAGCACTGACGTTTTATACCAGGAAATATATTAACGTGGAAACCTTAAAAAGTTCTCAAAATGCGTATTATAGTGTAGCAAGTTCAAATGCCTTCGGTGCAAAATTATGTCACAAAGAACCTTTATTACAGTGCATGGTGAAACCACAAGAAAACGGCTTAAACAGAAAAGATATTGAGGGAAATGTCTTAAGAGTGAGAACGTAGAAATCAGAAATGATTTAAAAGAGAAAAACTGAAATTCGTTGTATGTGCACATGGATATATGGTGCACATTTAAAAACTCCCTGCATGTCTGTGTGTATGTAAGCATTTATGTACATTACTACAGCCATGCACATGCTTGGGTCAACCGGGCCTGCTACCGAATCTAACGCAATTATCTGTCCGCAGCCACGAACCTCTTGAACGAAGTAAACCGCTCAATATTACTGCCATGCATTATAACAAAAAACCTCATTCCCACATATTATGATACACTAATGCATTCACCAAATCTCGTTTTTGCACTGACAACATCAAATACAGACAGAAAGCAATGTTTGAAGATAAAACGAGTTTGCAAAGCCTGAGCCTGCCACGCCACGTTCCCACAGCCACGGACTAACGCTATCTCAGTGCCCTACTGACGGTGGTGGAAAGTAACTAAGCACATTTACTCAAGTACTGCACTTAAGACATTTTTAGGTACTTGTACTTTACTTTAGTATTTCCATTTAATGTTACTTTATACTTCAACTTCACCACATTTCACAGGGAAATATTGTACTTTTTTTACTCCATTACATTTATTTCATAAATTGAGTTACAAGTAAATATTATTAACAAATAAGATATGATATATATGTATTATTAATAATATTATTATAGATTAAGCTATACCTTTACCAGCTCCAACATTAAAATCATGTGCGTTAATCTATCAAATTATAGATTTTAATCCAAAAATCCAATACATTATTCTGAAATGGGCCATTCTTTAATTTTTTTTTACTTTTTAATTATTTAATTTTTTTAAATTTTTAATAAAATATGTTTTATTTATTTATGTTTTTCCTTTTACTATTCTTAACTTTTATTATATTTTGATGCTAATACTTTTATACGTTTACTTGAATAAAGTCTTGAACGCAGGACTTTTACTTGCAACAGAGTATTTCTACACTGTGGTATTGCTACTTTTACTTGAGTAAATGCTCTGAGTACTTCTTCCACCACTGCCTAATGATAGTACTACAAATCATGCACCTACTTGTAAACTGGATTTATACTTCTCCATCAAGGTGTTCCAGTGGTCCTGACTTAGATGCCTATATACTAAAGGAATCCTGAAATCACCACAGCACTAAATGGATACGTCATGCTTCCTCATTTAAAATGTCCCTCCACTCGTTACGTACAGTAAGACCCCAGCAGAGAAGCATAAATCTGCCATAAACTCTGACAACGACATGGTGATTTTAATGTTAATGTTCGATGTTAGGTTGGGCCGCATGCAGAGCGAAGCAGCTAGCATGATAAAGTCAGTGAGCGTGTGTACCTTGAGCTTAGACTGAATCTCACGAGACTTTCTCTTGGCCAAGACTTGCAGGTGACTAGAGACCTGACGAAAGACAGGACGAAGGACAGAGGATGGGAGGAAAAAGGAAAGGAAAAGAAGAGGGGATGTGACTACAGAGGGAAGGGAGAGTTGATTCAGGGGGCACCCACCTTGATGCTGGTCTGGTATTCTCGTACCCTCTTACGTGCCAGAACCTGAATGTGACTAGACACCTATGAACGCAGGGTTACCCCCATGAAAAAGCACACATTCAAAGGGTGAATTTGCAATTTTAAATAGCCATGGTTCATTATTAATCAATTTAACAAGGTGAATGGGTAAATTACAATAAAAAAAAGCATCAGGAGATGTGTAAGCTGCACCAAGCAATTCCTATTACATAAAAACACATGGAAATACTGTAGTCTTCAAAGACATAGCTACATACCTGTTTGCGTGTGCGCGTCTTTCCTGTCCGTAGCTTGATATAGCGAGCTATCAGCTCGTTTCGACCTAAAATTGAGAAAGGAATAGATCAAATCAGAACACAGAAAAAAAATGTCTGCCATCATAACACCTTAGTAACACACAATACGATATGTGTCGCTATGATATCAAAGTATGACACTGATGGGGCTGGTATGACCTGCAAGGAAGTGTAATCCATTTGAAAAGGTTTGCTTTATTTCAGATGATACAGTCAACAGGGTCAACAGGGTTTCAATGTTTTCCTCACTGAAGAAAAAAATGGTTGCTACTCAAATTTGACCAGCCACTCAATAACCTCTCCATTATATTATACGTCTTGAGGCATGGAGGGCCCTTTAATTATTTATGATGGTCTAAAAATGGCCAGAATCATGTTTTTGGGTGCAACCAATTTCATTTCTTCCCTGAAACAAATATGAACCTAAAAGGCACTGATGACAGGAGCGAGTGCTTTAACACATTCATATCAAGCCAAACTCAATCAGTACTTGATCTCAATGCAGTCTCTATTTTGATTTGTATCTTACAATATTTATCTATTCAGGGCTCGACAGTAACAGTTGCCAGGTTGCCGTCTGCAACCATTTTGAGAAATTGGCAAACAATTCCTAGCCTTTGGTTGACACCAATGGCAACCACTTTTTACATATAAAAACAGGGACAACAAAACACCAAAACGTCCAAAGTAAATACATAAGTACACGCAATAATATTTGTTGCATTAGCGATATTTAAATATTGCTGTTAGAGTCAGAACTGGCACGTGGCAATGCTGCGTTTCGTGCCCGGAGGCATCTGTTTTAAATGGTGAAGCAAATTAAGTTGTTTGACTGTGTTGTGAAAAGTTCAACAACAACAACAGTCAACAAAGGAATGTGCAAATTGATTCAACTGACAAAGAACCAGATGAACCTGAACAAAACTCAAAAGTCATGATCGGCGAAATATCCCAGCATCTATGAGCAGGAATTAGATTATTATAATAATAATAAGAAAGCTTTTATTCTTTTACGTCACATTTTCAGTAATAAGCAGACTTATAACTGCATAATAAGTAATTACTCAAAATATAAGGTGATTAAATATGGCAACCATATTTCCAGTTTCGGCAACCAAAAGCTGATGCCTGCTAGCTGCTTTTATTGGAAAAACAGTTGGCAACACTGGGCGGGGATTTTCAGTTGGATCATTTTTAAAATGTAGTGTACTCTTACTAGCTTCTCAACATTGCCAACCCTGCCTCTAGATAGCATCAGAACACACCTGGTAAGACCATGAGTCCTTCGTGTTTTTCAGCCTGGGGGGTCACAGTGACACTGAGGATTTGAAATGGTCAAATTTATGTTCAGGTTGAACTGAAATCAATCTTTTGTATGAAGCAAAAGAAGATGAAGACATGGAAACTTTTTCCATCCCATTTGAAATGAAGCCAGCAAAATGAAAGTTTAATGCGACTGCACTTTCAGTGTGAGAAGATGGTGACGCTACTGCATCTGCAACTGCATCTGTCGAGCTTTGAATTACTGCGGTTGTATGATATTCTCATTAAGGACAGCGTGTGTTAATTTAGAGTCAGATTTGGCCTTGCTCGATGGCGGAGCTCCAAAGCAGATGGTGGGAATGGAGGGAAAAAAGAGAGGAGAGGTCATCATGTAGTTAACAGACTTCCAAAAAGTGGTCACCACAGACTGCGTGGTCAGCTCTTTCTTTCTCTGCCTCCCCCCCAGCTCCAACCCAGACCTGATGATCTGCTTCTCTCTAATGGTAACCGGTGAGCAACTCACTATTCACCCCTGCTGCAGATGTCAGAATTAGAGAGAGGCTAAACAAAAAAGGTGACCAAATGAAGCCTTGAAGGCCGCTTCCACAGCTTTAATCATTTAATCACACCCGTACTAACATCATCGACATCACCATCCTTCTTTCTGGGAAGTGGTGCGATGCTGTAGGGACTTGGGTCACATCAGGCTGAGTCACATCAGCTCCGTGGAGTTACCAGAATTCCCCAAAATCAACAGATGGGTCTGACTCAGACCCGGCAGTCTGCTCCAATTCCCCAAACAGGACACATGCACTTTCCTGCAGCCTACCACTACTCCACATACGGAAAGACACTTTTCTTCAGAAGACAACTCATGTCCCATTTCTTTTGATTACACCTTGACATGAGAACAGAAGACACACTGGAAGAACAGTTAGAAAACATGGTAATACAATGGAAAATTAAGTTCCTTTGCAACAATGTTCTAAAATCCTTGTAGATTTATCTCTCCGTTTCTCCTTTCATCTACCCCATAAATCAAGCTTTATTTACCCAAATGACAATAGCAGGAAATGACTGCCAAAATGACACAATCTGCAAGGCGTCTTGCAAATATGAAGCATATTTCACAGCAGGGTGTGAAGAGGCTCTGCCAAATATGTATTTGACTGCATGAGACTGTCTTTGACCCGACTTGAGTTAGTCCCACATCTGTAAATGGGCAACCCGCCCTTAAAGAAATTCAACCACATCCATTCAACCAAAGATTTGATTTAGTAAGCTTTGGGCTTTGTTTACCACGGATTGTATTTATCAAACTACAGAACTATTTATCACTTTTCTTTGGACTTAAATTTAAGAGACGTGTTTTGGAGGAATTGTACACAAGATCATTGCTTGTGATGAATAATATTTTATCAGAAGCAATATGAGTAATTCAGAATGGCTTTTGTTTGTTTACATTCCAATCGAAGTCCAGGTATTTAATCCCCATTTCTATATTTACATATTATTAGATTGTTGTTCATTTCACCTGTTAATTGTTACTGAAGATATTAAGGATTTCACATAAGTAAAATGTCATGATTACAAATAATTAACAATATGGCAGATGTTACTCTTACTCTTTGCTGAAAGTGGCAGTAAGTTGCTTGATAAATGCGTCTTATTCTTCACACTAGAACCTTTTTACTCCCAAACTGGCTCTCTTATGCTCCAATATACACTCACCGGCCACTTTATTAGGCACACCCGTTCAATTGCTTGTTAACACAAATAGCTAATCAGCCAATCACATGGCAGCGACTCAATGCATTTAGGCATCTAGAGGTGGTGAAGACGACTTGCTGAAGTTCAAGCCGAGCATCAGAATGGGGAAGAAAGGGGATTTAAGTGACTTTGAACGTGGCGTGGTTGTTGGTGCCAGACGGGCTGGTCTGAGTATTAAACTGCTGATCTACTGGGATTTTCACGCACAACCATCTCTAGGGTTTACAGAGAATGGTCCGAACAAGAGAAAATATCCAGTGAGCGGCAGTTGTGTGGACGGAAATGCCTTGTTGATGTCAGAGGTCAGAGGAGAATGGGCAGAGTGGTTGGAGATGATAGAAAGACAACAGTAACTCAAATAACCACTCGTTACAACCAAGGTATGCAGAATACCATCTCTGAACGCACAACACGTCCAACCTTGAAGCAGATGGGCTACAGCAGCAGAAGACCACCCGGTACGAGCAAGGTGTACCTAATAAAGTGGCCGGTGAGTGTATATTGTGCCATTTAAAAAAGGAAAACACAACATTAACACCAACATGATGCTAAAATATCATCAAAGCAACAAGTACTTTTCTCTGTCACCCTGTGAGTGCGATCTGAGCAAGTGATCTGTCTGAGGATCATCCTAATTTGGGAATCCATGCTTGACACCATAATCCACACTGACATCATAGGAGTTACAGATGACTGAGAGGTGAAACTGATATTTTGATATAAGACTAAGTAGAGTCTAGGATTTTGCATGTTATAAAGTTGTTATATTAGTTTAAATGTCATATTTCCTGGTTTTAACCGCTGCACTAAGTGATTAAATTTTCTGAACTTGTGAGAAATGAGCACTAAATGATTCCAGCTGCTTGACTGTGATATCCATATTTATCCACTTCAGCTACTTTCAGACATGAACTGTAATCCATAAATGCTCTGCCAAGTTTAGCAGTCGTCTTCACGTTTGAAAAGGACTTCAATTCATTAATCTGTAAAAGACACACTGGTAATCTGCCTATTTAGGACCTAGTCATATTTCTGTAACATCTTCAAGAGAAGTAGTTTCCTTTCTTCACCCTGCATTCATTTTAATTATATAACCTGTGAAATAAACTGATATTTTTTTGTATTTAGTTAGAAGATTTCACAAATGATGCAATGTTTTAACACAAAAAGGGCTATTCAAAGTTTCTCACAGTATTGGTTTTAAGAGGCAGCTTCTCAAAAGTGAGCGATCAGTGGGTTAATGTGAGCGTGGGGATTATGTTCAGTGTCGGTGTAGCTTTCCAACGTGTGAATGTGTGTACCAGTGGGACTATCCTTGTTTATTTAGATGGAAGTGGGGGTGGTCAACACAGCGAGCCCACACTTCCACAAAAGGAGAAAATGCTGCTGCAACGTTGGAACAAACTTTCCCTTTCTGTCGCATGGGATCACATATCTCGTTTCCCTCACAACACACACTCACACGTACACAAATGTATGACACACGCTTCTGCGATCCGGAATGCCAACCCTCAGCTCGAAAAAAAAAAAAAAAAGACAAGAATGCTAGGAATGTTGGGCGCTAGCCAAGGACTTCAATAAGGTAGGAAGAAACAGTCACAATACATCAAAGCTCTACTCACAGGCAGCGTCCTAACCAGATCTTAATAAAAATGAACACTACACACACTGGATTATGTGGTCCCATAGACCAATACAGAAAATAGTCTTTAAGGAACTAGTTCCCAGGGGAATGAGCGATCAGGCAACTTCTTCATATGCTAAACCTAACCTGAGCTGAAATTTCAACCTGCTTTAACCTTTGATCCTGTCAGTGCTGGATGCCCTTTGACCTCATGCTAAACAGCCTTCTCCCAAAATACCTGCAGCCAGATCACCTGGGCAAAAACCAAGAGGTCTTTACAAGAAGTCAACAACCATCTGGGTTCCAAAGTGTTTGCAGTGAATCACCACTGGCCTTTGCTGCGCTTCCTCAGAAAGCCAAACCATAACAGGAGTAAAGATTCAGTTTTTTATCATTCTGTAAAAGTTGAGGCTCATATAGAGTGTGTGCAATTGGAAAATGTTGGCCATTATAGTTATCTAACTAATCAGTAGGGGTGTTGTGATTTTGATTCTATATTGGAAATCAATCGAAATTAGCTTCCGATTTCAACTATCGAAATCAAAAGCATCTCCATGCCTGCCTATTATGGAACATTCCAAGAAAAATGCAGCTGTCGCCTCACTCATGGTTTGAATGATAAACCAGCAAAAAATATATGACAATTACCAACATCAGCCACCATGTTCTGAACAGACACATTATATTACAAACACTAACAAAAGTAACATTTGCATTTTGGAACATAAAACAGCACCCGGGACTAGACAGGCATGATGGGAAATGTGGGCCGTCCCTGTTGCTACGATACTCCGGGCACTGCCTGCATGCCTATGGCAGTTTACACTGCATGAATTAGCCTAGCGGCTAGCAGACTTTAGTTAGTAAGTTACTTTTCCTTACTCATAGCTAGTTTGACATTAAGTCACTGCATCTTCCGACAGAACGACACCACGGTTGAATTTCAGCCTACATGCACATTTTTTCAACATTGTTGAATCAGAGCAGCTGATATTGGCAGCGAGAGCAACAAGCTAGCTGACTGCTGAGTGACGTCTCTCAGCTCGGCTCACACAGACTGTGTCCAAAGCTCTCAGTGACACACAGCGATCAGAGAGAGAGGAAAACAAAGAGAGGAAAGAAACGACTGTGACAGTAAGTGACGACAAAACCTATTTTCAACGTATTTTTGTAGATTACAGCACACAGACTTATGTTTTGTTTTTGTAATGATTATGTACTGAAGTGGGTCACACAGATACTGATATTGAAGAGAGGCAGCTCTTTACATTGTAGTCTGTTGTAGTCTAATTTTTGAACACTTTCTAAATAAAAAAGGGGTTCAGTTCTCTTTTTAAAGAAGAATTTGAAAGTGACAAGACTCCATTGTCTAACAATGGCATGTTTAAATCGAAAATCAAAGCGTGACCTTAAAATCGATATACAAGTATAAAAAGCACAAATTTAATTATTTAAATGTGAGAGGAAAATGGAAACATTTAAATATGATTAAAAAAATCTAAATTTTGTCCATTATATCTCAGCTCTTACCAATTTAAAATCTGCTGTACATGCAGATAAACAATGATTTGTTTATAATGCTAAGTGGCTTTACATGCTGTAGATTACCTTGTAAATCTCATTCCCTAATGACACTGGTTGATATACATTGTAATTTCAAAGTCACGATAAACAAAGGTGGATTGGGTGTGTCTGGATGCCAATCATTGTCGTTAGGTCCTCACCATACATCTTCCCCTCGTCTGAAAGTATGATCTTCCTCCTGCCGCAGGGAGGGTAGATGGCCAGAGCTTCATGAAAGCTCTGCTCAATGTCTGGACTCCACACTCCCTCAGGGTCGCCGTCCAATCCGCGGTCCGCCCCGTCTGCCGCTGCATCTCCATCCGCATCGCCGCCCTCCTCCTGCGCCCCGTCAGGGCTGCCACGGCAACTCCACTCCGACGCAATGATGACGGCTCCTGACCACAACACACCTAGAACACACGGGACAAGACGTTTGTAAGATTTCACATCCTCTTAGTTACTGTTGCTGCCTGCTAAAAGTGGAAGATTTAATACTCAGAATTAATAGTAGTTTTTAAAACAATGGCTCCTTGATTTAACACAGAGGTAGACAAAAGCAGCCTTCTCATTTAGCCTGCGAGTGATTTTGATAACTGTAGCTTGCAAACTTTAGCTATAGCTAGTTGCCTAATTAAGCTAACGTGAGCACCATGTTTTAACGTGTTTATAGCCTCAGAGAGATAGATGGGTTTTTAATTTGATTTTAAATGGTTGTGTGAATTATTCGTTTTGTCCTGAAAAGACATTCAGACTGTTATTTTCTTCTTATATAACCTTGTCTGACTGCTTAGTTTGTTAAATGTAACACTATCTTGATTAACTATCTCTGTCTGTAATCCAGGTTTTGAGACAGGGTTTCTTCCACATTAAAAAAGCATTACACCACAATATCTACCACGATGTGAGGGCGGTATTTGTTTTGATAGCTGATGAATTTAGACAAAAATACATCGCAATCAGCAAGGTTCAAAGAAATGAATGCAGCCGTCTCCTGGATGTTTTGAAAACACAGTGGAGCTTTAAATCATCTATTAAAGCAACATATACAAACCCGCCTGTGTACAAGTAATAATAAACTAAATACATTTTTGTGGTTACAGTAATTTTCTGTATCTTCGACCACCACAGAGCTTGATCCCACCAGCACATACTGCCGCCCACAACAAAAGCAGCCTGGAAATCTATTTTGTTTCTTTAAAAAAAAAGCTTTTTCTGTGTTATCCACATGAAAACCCCTTGAGTATTTTGTAAGTAACATAGATCAAAATCCAGTTAGTCTGTTCTCAAACTGAAACTCCCACATAGACATCTTTTAAAATACGTTGTTTTGGAGTGTGACGTGGAGAAGCAGCACAGAGCATGGACCACATGTGTGATAAAGTTATAAAAATGTAGTATGATTAAAAAAAAATTTGAAATAGAAAATCAAGGAAAAGTATTAGAGGCTAGAGTATTATAGCCCGACTCTCATGTGTCTGAATCTAATGTACCAATGGACAGAGCGAGAGAGAATAGAGCTTAAACAATTTGTTTAATTTGTATTTGTTGTTTAATCGATTAGTCAATTTATCCATTAGTCCATTATGCATAGAAACAAGAATTCTTTCTGGCTTCTCAAATGTGAGGATTTGCTGCTTTATTTTATCTCTTCTCAGATAAAACAAGGAATTTGAAGATGTCACCTCAGGCTCTGGGAAATCATACTGGGCAGTTTTCACTGTTTTGAGTCATTTTATAGACAAAACAATCAACTGAGAAAACCATTGGCAGATTAATCGATAAAAAAAAAATAATTACTTGCAGCCCTAGTACGTAACCGTCAAACTTCACTTTTTTAGTTTAATTTCATGGGCATTATGTTGAAGAGGGCCTTACTATTATCGTTATTAGTGGTGTAAATGTTCTTACCTACAAACTTTTCATTAACAAGAGAACATAACTGAATCCCACGGAAGTTCTTAATTTGTACATGTTTGCAAAAATACAATAAAAACTTGTTAGTTTTATGAATGAGAGCCAATAACAGGCAGGTGGTCCCGCACTTTGTCTTTCTAATTTATATCAAAAACACCGCGATGAATTGACGGGACAGGGATTAACTTTGCGGCTGTCGAGAATGGCGAGAGATTTCTTGGAATCCAAATATCTCCACACTTCACCAGGAGCGAGATCAGATTCATCTGAAGGTTGTTTACAGCCTGCGTGGGCGCAGGGTGTATTAATAGCCCTGGCATTCGGGCGTTAAAGACCCGACAAGCAAAATGGGAAAACATTAAGAGCTCGTAAATTTACAAAGACACTGGCCAAGGTCAATGAAGACACTACCGGACCAGTTGGTCTAGCTATTAAGGTTACCCCAGTTAGTGATGGCAAGACCAGATAGTCATTTTCCTTTAGCTACCCGTCCTAGACAAACTACTTTAAGAGGCAGTACTTGAGCCATATGAACTTCCCAGAAGCTGCAACTTTAGGCCACATGAGGAAATTACACATTCTTTTGTTATTGTTGAAGATGCTCCAAGGCTCCTCAAACACAGGCACACATATGCAACATGAATGCTGCCTGGTGTAATGTTTTCCAGAGTGTGGCTAACATGCTCCCTGCCACAGAAGAACCACAGAGGATCAGTGTGGTTGTAAGAGCTTCCCCTGCTGTGGTGGGCTTATTGGACACTCTCTGCACAGGGCCTTCCCAGTTTTAATCACCGCTGATGGGACGGCGCTGTTGCCATAACGATCAGACAGGCCCTGGTGAGATGGTTGGGAAAGAGCAATGCCTGAAACAACATTGTGATCTTCAAGAGTACTTGGACGTTTCACTGTGTGAAAAGTCGGCAACGGGGAAGATGTTTGTTTGTCCTGACTGGATCTGATTAACCTTAATGTTCGGTTTGACATCCTGGAGACCCCCCTGGGCCTTTTTAACAGCTCAATAAACATACTACTCATTGTTTTATCACCTTGTTATTATATCACTTTTCTGAATTATATTAGAATTGCTTATACTGAGTTTTATAACAGTTTGAGTTAGCCCTTTCGGTATAATTGCACCTACAAGCAACATCACTATACAACAGAGGTTTCCAGCCTGGGGGTAAATCTGCGGGGTCACATGATGATTAAATAACGTTTACATTTTACTTAAATACTACTTACATACATACTTCCACCTACTCAGGCCTATAAAGACCTTCAAATTAGTGAAACAATATGAGATTGAGATGGAAGGAACCATCCCACTTAACTAATCAAAGCTCATGTCCTCACTAATGCTGCGTTCAAGACAACTTGGAATTCGGAAAATTCCGACCATCCTCTAGAAAAGGTACCGTGGAATGCCGCAGGTTCCTACTTGTAAACTGGGGGAAAATCCATCTATCCTGACTTCATGAAGAAGCAGTTGTCTGACATCACACAATGATGGCAGCACCCATTGAAGCACACATTGTAAATGGTAAACCATCAACTAAAAAGGCAACGTAAAGTGCATTTCCCTACAATTATCATACAGCAAAACCTGTTCTGCCTGTAAATTGATGTCAAAATATGTTGCTAGTGTTATTAGGTAACTGGTTACGGTAAACAATGGCGTCTGTTACATCATTCATCGTTTTATCTCCTCGGCTTGGTTTATGTATGCAAGGAGGCTGCACTGCTGGGAGTTCAATTGCCAAAGAAACATCAGTTTGTCACAGTCAGTCATGTTTTTTGTTTATGTTTGGCGTCGTGCACCTGGAACGCTTGGAAGTCGGAAGTTGAAAATTTAAACTGGGAAATCCTCCGACATTGACTGGAACGTAGCATAAGGTTATAACTTGTGATGATGAGTCTTAATAGGTATACAATTGTTATATTGTAGGGGATCACAAGCTAAAAACATTGAGAACCGCTGCTATAGGAGAACATACTGTTCTTTCTTTGTATATGAATGGCTTTATAGCAACAAAAAAAGGAATATAAATTTGTTTATGACAAATACATAACATTTAATACACCCTTATTTGTTGTAATAATGCTTTGTGGTAAGCTAATTTACATATTTTGTCACCTTAATGAGAATGTATGCTCTGTTGGTGGTAATAGGAAGAGTTACCACTTAAATGCTTTTCCGCATATATAGAGTTTTAATAAGGACAGAGCAAAAAAAAAAAATATATATATATGT
>CAKAOI010052098.1:183516-202215 GCA_916701655.1 Sebastiscus albofasciatus
CACACACACACACCCACACACACACACACACACACACACACACACACACACACACACACCAGTTCGGTCCTATGGATGCACTGATCTGACTTTTTCACTCTATACTGATACTGATACCTGGGTTTAGGGTATCGGCCGATAGAGAGTACTGATCTGATACCGGTGTTTAATCAATAAACTGCAAGCCTCACTGTGTGGAAGTGACTGGATCAGGCTTGATTTCTTTCCTTATTAAAATGTAACAAATAAATACATAGATTCAATTTTACTGAATTGTATTAAAATAAGAAAATTGTACACCTTCAACTTGGTAAAAAAAAAATCTTCAAAATGAACAGGAATTACAATTCAATTGTAAACATTAAATGCAGCAACAAATTGGTCAAAACTTAAAAAATTCCAGGACATAATGTATATTGTATACAAACATAGAATAGGATTGAATAGATCTACCCCATTGTCACCGATAATCTATCCAGCTATTAGGCCTAACTTTGATTAAATCACTTCAGTTAACTCAAATGTTGATGCCAATGATAATATTGACAGTAAATAGTATAGTATTGTACTCAGTGGCCACTTTAGATACACCTGTGAAATCTAGCTCAGCCATTAAATGACACCTTTACAAAGATAACAATGTTCTGTTTTGATCGACAGTCAAATAGGTGCTCATTTAACTATATTGTTTATTACTGAGGTTGTAGTTGGAGTGGTGTTCAAATGAACTACATTATGTTGAGGTGTTTCTAATTCTCTTCCCAACCCAAACATGATGGGGGAAGAATATTAAAAACACATTTCAATATAACGCAACCCAGTATACTATGACATCTGTAATAAGTTGATTTAACAAAAAACTGGTTATCTTCATAAATATGTGTGGCATATCTGTTGTATTGGATTGCATTATAATGTATACCTAATAAAGTGGCCAGGGAGTGTGTGTATGTATATATATATATGTATGTGTGTATGTATATTATATATGTATATTATATATTATATATATGTATATATATGTATATGATATATTATATATATGTATATATATTATATAATATATAATATATATACACATACATACATACATATGAGTGTAATTGTTGAGTGACTGAGTGTAATTGTTACTGTTGAGCAAAGTGGCCAAGATTTGGGAAATCATGCAACTAAAGAGTGGCATCACAGCCACAGCTTTGTCATTTACCAGAGAAGTGGTGATGCAAAGTTCGGACATTGATATTGCACTGAAGGCATATGGTAGCCCCTGCCAGTTTCAATATAGCTGCCAGTGGCCAAAAGGTCAGATGTTTAGTGCAGTGAGAGGGAGCCAGAGGAGCATTGAGGCTAAATAAAGCTATGAGCTCAGCAAACACTGACAAGACACATGCACATTACTGGCTGCCTTCTGCTCCAAAGGGAACAGAAGACATTATGATTAATCAAGCTAGATCTCATCACAATACTTTCAGATTTACCACCTCAGCTGACTATTACTATTATTACTACTACTACTACTACTACTACTACTACTACTACTACTACTACTACTTGTAGGTTTTAGATAGCTAATCAGTTAGAAACTAAAGGACACGTCTTACACCAGTTGTATAATTCAGTCAGGATAGTTGAGCTGGGGACTTAACAAAAGGTGTTTTTTCCTCCTCTGACTTCTGTTGAACCATTATGAGTAATCAAGCTAGATCTCATTACACTACTCTCAGATTTACCACTTTATCTGACTATTACTACTACTAATACAACAGACTTGTGTAGGTTTTAGATAGCTAATCAGTCAGAAACTAAAGGACACATCTTACACTAGTTGTATAATTCAGTCAGGATAATTGTGCTGGGGACTAACAAAAGGTGTTTTTTCCTCCTCTGACTTCTGTTGAACCATTATCATTAATCAAGCTAAATCTTATCACAATACGTTCAGATTTACATGACTACTACTACTACTACAGACTTTTGTAGGTTTTAGATAGCCAACCAGGCTTTACATATGAAACTAAAGGACACATCTTACACCAGATGTATAAATCAGTCACAATAGTTGAGCTGGGGACTTAACTAAAGGTGTTTTTTTCCCTCCTCTGACTTCTGTTGAACCATTATGATTAATCAAACTAGATCTCATTACACTACTCTCAGATTTACCACCTCATCTGACTATTACTACTACAGACTTTTGTAGGTTTTAGACAGCTAATCAGTCAGGCTTTACATATGAAACTAAAGGACAACCAGTTGTATAAATCAGTCACAATAGTTGTGCTAGTGACTAACATGGGTTTTTTTTCCTCCTCTGATTTCTGTTGAACCAATATGATTAATCAAACTAGATCACACTACTCTCAGATTTATATAACTATTACAACTTGTAGGTTTTAGATAGCTAATCAGTCAGAAACTAAAGGACACATCTTACACCAGATGTATAATCCAGTCACAATAGTTGTGCTGGGGACTTAACAAAAGGTGGTTTTTCCTCCTCTTGACTTCTGTTGAACAAGTAAGACCAGTCTCACGTGTTGGATGAAACTTTTTTTTACAACAACAACAAATGCATAGCTTTGTAGCTAGCATGTAGCTTCAATCACTCCACGGCTGGAAGCCGTTTTAGCCCACTGTGAGTTGGCAAAAAAACTGCCTTTTTAATCCAAAATGTGTACAAAAACTTACATTTAACTACGACTAAGAGTTGTCCAAACACCTTAGGAAGACTTTGACGTGTAAGACGAAGTGTTGTTTTCTATCTTTTAGTGGCTTATTTCACAAACCGTATGATAACACACTCCGAGAGCTGTGCTAGCTGTGAGTTAGCTCGCGGAGCTAATAATACCTCAACAAAACTCCTAACTAAAGTCCGAGAGGGAAAGAGAGAGAAAGTCACTGCAGTTTACAGCAAGAGAGTAAATAAAACAGAGGGACTCTCTTTGCTAAACACAAGAGGGCTCTGATTCAGCAGAAAAAGCGGCAGCGGGAAAATGCGAAATATGCGAAATATCCCAAAACTTCCAAGCACACACGAAGCGGAGCAGCAGCTGCATGAAAAGTTGCAGCAGCAGCAGCAGCTACACAACAAAGAACAAGTATCTGAGAGCGCAACTCACCTTCCAAAGAGGCTCTGCTGCCACTCACTCTTTACTCCTACACGGTGGTTTCTAGGGCTTCTTTTGCTTTGTGTATCGAGAGTATTTCCTCGGTAAAAAGAGTCGTGTTTGACAGAAAAAAAAGGCGGAATGCCAAGTATGAGTTTCTTTGGTATGAAATCAACGCGCCGGAGGAAAACGCACACAGAGGCGTGGCGACGAAAACACGCGCACACGCAACAAAAAGTTTTTTGGGTGTCCCAACCAGCAAACTCCTCCTCCTCCTCCATGACACCAGACACTCCTGCTGGAGGAGAGGGAGAGAGAGAGAGGAGGGAACAGGGGGATTTTATTGTTCTCTTTCACACAAAATAAAGGGTGGATCAGGGGTCTGCAACCTGCGGCTTTTCCTTTCCATGTTATTATTATTATTAATCATTTTTATTTCCCATTGTTGTAGGTCTGCGGTACAACGGTAGTATCAGGGCCACATTGAGAAAAAAAAATAAATCTGAGATTTCGAGAATAAAGTCCTAATATTTCGAGAATAAAGTCATAGGTATACGAGGAAAAAAGTCGTAATATTATGAGAATAAAGTTAATAGTTTACAAGAAAAAAGTCTTTACGTTTTATTTTGTTTTTTTCTCGTAAAGTTATGACTATTCTTGTAATATTACAACTTTTTTCTCGTAATATTACGACTTTATTCTCATAATATTATGACTTTAATCTCGTAATATTACAACTTTTTTCTCATAATATCATGACTTGATTCTCTTAATATTACGACTTTTTTCTCGTAATATTACAACTTTTTTTCTTGTAATATTGTGCCTTTAGTCTCGTATTATTACGACCTTTTTCTCGTAAAGTTATGACTTTATTATCTTAATGTTACGACTTTTTTCTGGTAAAGTTATGACTTTATTCCTTTAATATTACAACTTTTTTTCTCATAATATTATGACTTTATTCTATTAATATTACGACTTTTTTCTCGTAAAGTTATGACTTTATTATATTAATATTACGACTTTTTTTCTCGTAAAGTTATGACTTTATTCTCTTAATATTAAGACCTTTTTCTCATAATATTATGACTTTCTTATCTTAATATTACGACTTTTTTCTTCTTTTGGTATGAAATCAACGCGCCGGAGGAAAACGCACACAGAGGCGTGGCGACGAAAACACGCGCACACGCAACAAAAAGTTTTTTGGGTGGTGTCCCAACCAGCAAACTCCTCCTCCTCCTCCATGACACCAGACACTCCTGCTGGAGGAGAGGGAGAGAGAGAGAGGAGGGAACAGGGGGATTTTATTGTTCTCTTTCACACAAATATAGGGTAGATTAGGGGTCTGCAACCTGCGGCTTTTTAGCTCCTCTCCAGTTTATTATTATTATTAATCATTTTTATTTCCCATTGTTGTAGGTCTGCGGTACAACGGTAGTATCAGGGCCACATTGAGGAAAAAAAATAAATCTGAGATTTAGAGAATAAAGTCCTAATATTTTGAGAATAAAGTCATAGGTATACGAGGAAAAAAGTCGTAATATTATGAGAATAAATAGTAAATAAAAAGTAATAATTTCACGTTTTATTTTGTTTGCTCTCGTAAAGTTATGACTTTATTCTCGTAATATTACAACTTTTTTTCTGGTAAAGTTATGACTTTATTCTCGTAATATTGCGACTTTTTTCTTGTAAAGTTATGACTTTATTCTTGTAATATTCCGACTTTTTTCTCGTAAAGTTATGACTTTATTATATTAATATTACAACTTTTTTTTCGTAAAGTTATGACTTTATTCTCTTGATATCACGACTTTTTCTGGTAAAGTTACGACTTTATTATCATAATATTACAACTTTTTTCCTCGTAAAGTTATGACCTCCTTATCTTAATATTACGACTTTTTTCTCGTAAAGTTATGACTTTATTCTCTTAATATTACAACTTTTATTCTCGTAATATTACGACTTTTTTCTCATAATATTATGTCTTTATTCTCGTAATATTCCGACTTTTATTCTCGTAAAGTTATGACCTTATTATCTTAATAATCCAACTTTTTTTCTTGTAAAGTTATGACTTTATTCTCGTAATATTACAACTTTTATTCTCGTAATATTACGACTTTTATTCTCGTAAAGTTATGACCTTATTATCTTAATAATCCAACTTTTTTTCTTGTAAAGTTATTACTTTATTCTCGTAATATTACGACGTTTTTCTCGTAATATTATGACTTTATTCTCTTAATATTACAACTTTTTTCTCGCAATATTATGACTTTATTCTCGTAATATTACAACTTTTATTCTCATAATATTCCGACTTATTTTCTCGCAATATTACGACTTTTTTCTTGTGAAGTCATAACTTTCTTATCTTAATATTATGACTTCTTTTCTTGTAATATTACGTCTTTTTTTCTTGTAAAGTCATGACTTTCGTATCTTAATATTACGACTTTTTTTGAAATCTTGCATATGCCATTAGGAGCACCGCAGGACACCGGAGGACACAGAAGCACATCATTTCTTTTTCAGATTACTTGTGACATATAGTGACCATTTTATAAAAATAACTTTTTTTTTAATCATATTTGCTCCAATTCTTCCCACTGCTGCTTTAAGGTACCAAAAGTAAAAGTAGGCTACTCATTATGCTTTCAGAGTTAATTAATGTTATATCGTACAATTGGATGTTATACTTAATATATGTAATTTGTCAATGTGTGCAATAGTCTATCAAAACTGTAATGCATATTGTTCATTACAAATTAATCTAAAATCATGGTTAAAAGACAATCAAGTGAGTGACCACGCTGTAAATACTCTAAAGTGTGCTTTGTTTTATGTTTTATGTATTGCTGTCCTTGTTTTAAAGTTTTTCATGTGTTTTTTATGAAATGTGTTTTGGCACTGGCACATTTCTAGAAATGTCTATTAAAGTGTACTGTCACTGTAACTTTAAACTGCATAACTAACTAACTAAATAAATAAATAAATAGGCTAGTACTTGACTTTTTTTTCTTACATTTTTCAAAATTGCATGTTATTTAATAATATACATTATATAAAATCTTTCTTTGTAAAGGGAGACATCGTATGGTGACAGGAGGAGGCTGATTGAACATTTTCAACAAACTTTGTTCACACTTTGACACACTTCATCACCGTCAGACCATTAGTTTCATAACTCAAGTATTTATTAAAATACTAATTATACATTCACATTGTTCACACAAGAAGAAACGTCTGTTGTAAGTCTCCTCTTATAATGTCACATTATGTTATATCCAAATAGGCTTGGGTCAGCCCTGGTTAATGATTTACACCACCTACAGTATTATTCTCCCATACTGACAAGGTGAGAGTAATTAGAGGAAAAGGCCCTGCTTATGCAGCCGACACGTAACAGTGATTCTATTGTAAAGAGGTGACGTAATAGCCTCTGGGCGAAATGTCACGAGACTGACAAAGAGACTTAAACACACTTATTCTCAACATGCCCCTCGACTGCTGACATTAAGCTCCTGTTTAATGGTACGGATTAAAGGCTGACATCTGAACAGGAATCCTGCAGGAGTTACACCTATTAACGGTTGGAGTCAGATCAGTTCTCGTCAGTGAGGTTTGATGCAGAACTCTCAACATTATCACCCCATTATTATTAAGCCTTGCTTGCTCTATCTGCACCTACATGAAAATGCCCTTTTCTCCCCCTTTATGTCCTATTTGGACCGATGATGTCCCTGCATATGGCCACTGGAGGGCAGTGTTACCATAGTCATGGGTATTTCAGGGGACTAGTTAGGCCTAGCAGACAAAGTACTGATTGATGAAAAAGTAGATGACATTTACAACTTAAGCAAGCTTTTTTTGTTTTGGTTCACTGCTGTGAGTTTATGAGAGATGCTCAGAACATAAAGGGCCATTTCATCTTTTAGTTGGATTAAGATGAATGACCTAGAGCAGTGGTTCCCAACCCTTTTCCTTAAGGGACCCCTTTTCTATAATTGAGCAAACTGACGACCCCTGACCAAGTAACATATTTTATGGATATTTCATATTATATTGAATGCATAACAATAACAGAACAGAACAACTGATAAATTGTACAATACAAATAGTGAATACGTTTGTGTAAAACAAGCGATTTGGATGAATTTTGAGCAGATTATTTTCTGTGAATATTTCATCAGAGAAGAGTTTTCCTATTAATTTTAGGAACGTTTAATACAATTCTCTGTCTGTGTTATGTTTTTTTTTTAAACAATCATTCATACTTAATTTTTCGAACAAAAAATTCAGTGTTTTTTTCATTAGCTCTTTGGTTGTTTTAACTGCATACTGTTCTACTGCAGGACGAGGCTGTTAAACAGAGAGGGAAGGCTTGGTGAATATAACTTGTGTGCAGGTGTTCACCGTGCCTTTATCCTGTTTACATCTTAAATAATAATCCAGACTTTAAAAATAACAATTTCATTTAGTTTTCTTCACAGAAATGAAAGAAATGCCGAGATATAGGCCAACTGTATATCTCTTTTATAAGTTGTCTTACACCCCTTAAAATCAAGAAGGCCTTGCGACCCCCCAGGTTGGGAACCAGTGACCTAGCCAAAAGTTGAATATACTGTATACTGTATACATACGCTGATAATGATGACGGTGTCTCAGAGTGAAATACACTGTGATGACAGACTGATTAACATCAGTTGGATTTCCTTGGTTTCTTTTTGACATACATGCATGTACAAACATGTCTACATCTCAACCTGCCTACACAGTTTTCTCCCTTCCCCAGTGGGGTTTGCGGCATCGGTGGAGATCAGGTTATTTTCTTTCCCAGCTTATAAATAGAGTGAAGGAGAAGAAAAAAAGGGATTTTAAAAATTCAAAACCTGTCAGGCAACAATGTATCTTGGCATTGGCATTCATTTTAATTCCTTATTTATTATTGTGCTGTTCAAATATAGAAAGTACATGGGAAGTAAGGCTCAATCTATCTCTCTTATCCTTCAATACTTTCCACCTCTGTCTCACTCACTCACTCAGACTGGCTGGAGGGCAGACTCTTCAGGATTATTAATTTCAGTCTCCAGAGTGGTTCGGCTGCTCTTCATAATGGAAACAAAGAAGAACACATTTAACGGTCATTGCGCTGCTCCCTCCCTTTTAATTCATCCTTTTCTTTCCTACTTCTATTCTGTGTTGTTGTCATCACCTTTGATGATTGTAATAAAGTTTAATAATTTACTGATCAAACTTCAATTTGATAATTTACTAAATTGTATGTTTCTTTTTTTTCACCCAATCTTTACTTGGCTTGTATCCTATGTCTTATTCAGGCTACCTCCTGCATGGTAAACTGTTTTCTTCTTGTATCATCTCTGTTTAATGGGTAATGTTTAAAATAAAATAAAATAAAAATAAAATAAAATAAAATAAAATAAAATAAAATAAAATAAATAAAATAAAATAAAATAAAATAAAATAAAATAAAAATAAAATAAAATAAAATTAAATAAAATAAATACAAGGACCTACCGGTATTCTTCCCCCACCCCCTCCTCATTTAGCCTATGTTGAGATAATGGCAAATAATGCTACACACTTATCGGTAAATGATCCTTGTTAGTGTGAAATAGTTCCATAATCAGAGCTGAGACAGTTCACATCTTATATTAGAGACATTGAGACACGTGAGAGGAAATTAGGAGGAATACATGTAAGTACAAAAAAAAGAAAAAGTGATTATTCTTCAAGCATTCCTCTTTGCAGCTCAAAAAATGCATTTACACAAGTTTACCACTTGATGGGGCGCTTCATCTTTCTAGAGTGAAATCTGCTCAAAATGGTAGTTTAACCAGAGCCAGTAGCAGTGGAATGATCTATCATGCATTTTTTTAATAAACAGATGTTCTGATACATTTTTAAGATGTTTACTTTAAAACTTTAATCTGACTATTACTGACCTATGTTTGTGAAAAAGGCGTTGCATTTATGTATCAAGCCAAAATAAATAAATAAATAAATAATAATAATAATCTATCACTGTTGACATATTTATTGTGCTCAGTTTAATACCTGCCAAGCTTTAAATCATGCTACAATTATCCATTTCCAGGTTGGTCCAGCTGCTCTAGTGCCACGTTTGATTTCACACTCAATTACTATTGGCTACTGTCTTCTGTCCATGAGCCAATCAGAGCAAAGCAAAGACTGCATCAATCCACCTGTTAACAGTGACTGAGACTAGTTCCAAATGTCATACTTTTTCTTTTTACTTGTAGTACATACTGCAGCTGCGTAGTGTTGCATGCAGTATGCATAACATTGTGCCTTTAGTACGTACTGTACTTTCCAATACCCATACTACCATACTATTTAGTATGCCAGAAAAAGATTTAGTATGTCCCAATACATAGTATGTCAAATGTAGTATGCCAAAAATACCAGGATGTCCTACTATTGCATTTTGCAGTATACAAGTCAGCATGCTTTTCTGGCTATTCTGACCCACAATCCTCTGTGCAGGACACATGAGCAAGAGGGTCGAAGTTCAAGGTGCAATGTTATGAGGAAGTAGTATGTCCCAGTTGTATGCAAACTGCATGCAACAGTATGTACTTTTTAGTACAGCTGCAGTACGTACTAGAAGTAAAAAGAAAAAGTATGCGATTTGGAACGTAGCCTCGTACTTACCTGTACTTATTATTTAAAATGTAATTTATTGTAATGTCACTTACATAGGCAAATGATAGGATACTTACATATATAACCCTATATAAATATATTATGCAGATATTCCTCCACACTGAGAGCAAAGCAGGTGAGTAGCAGTTTAGCTCTAATGTGGGAAATGTAAAAGTTTATTTTGCTTGGTTTGTTTAAAGTTTTGCATTTTCAAGTTGATAAGTACTTGGTGAAATTCTTCAAGTCGGGCAAGCTAACGTTAGTAGCTTTTAGTTGGTAGCTTTTAGCTAGTAACTGTTAGCTAGTAGCTTTTAGCTAGTAGCTGTTAGCCAATAGCTGTTAGCTGGTAGCTTGTAGCTGTTAGCTGGTAACTTTTAGCTAGTAGGTGTTAGCTTGTAGCTGTTAGCCGTTAACTGTTAGCCAATAGCTTGTAGCTGGTAGCTTTTAGCCGGTAGCTGTTAGTCGATAGCGGTTAGCTGGTTGCTTATAGCTGTTAGCTGGTAACTTTTAGCTAGTAGCTGTTAGCTGTTAGCAGGTAGCTTGTAGCTGGCCGGTAGCTGTTAGCTGTTAACTAGTAGTTTTTAACTGGTAGCTTTTAGCTAGTAGATGTTAGCTGGTAGCTGTTAGCCAATAGCTGTTAGCCGTTAACTGTTAGTTGGTAGCTTGTAGCTGGTAGCTTTTAGCCAGTAGCTGGAAGCTAGTAGGTGTTAGCTGGTAGCTGTTAGCTGTTAACTGTTAGCCGGTGGCTTGTAGCTGTTAGCCGGTAGCTGTTAGCTTGTAGTTTTTAACTGGTAGCTTTTAGCTAGTAGGTGTTAGCTGGTAGCTGTTAGCCAATAGCTGTTAGCCGTTAACTGTTAGCCGGTAGCTGTTAGCAAGTAGCTTTTAGCTGGTTGATAGCTAGCTGAAATGCATCCTTATGAGAAGATATTTTGTGGGGTCTGATTATTCTGTTTCAGGACTATAAAATCATTCAATGAACAAGCCGTATCTCTTTAATTAAATAAAGTCCATTTGATGTATTATAGTCAAATATCACAAATCACACATTTGTCTCAGGTGACATTTATTGGCCAGCCTTTGGATCATTTGGGCATTCATTAGCAAAAATGATCATCAGTAGGCTATTCTTTCTGAGGCACACTAGAAAACAAATAATATTGTGCCTCCCACACAGTGACCTCCCGCTTCATGATCTACTGTATTAACATAACTTGAGCCACTACAGAGATAAGAGCACCTTTTCCATTATAATTTCTTCTTTATTAATACTGTACCTAAACAAACCGTCACTGCAGGCAAGGCAAGAGAATTTGTGCCAATCTTTATTTCCCCCAGAAATAATTACTATTACTAAGGTGCACTTTTTTAACTATTTTAATCAATATCTTAATGCACATATACGTCTATGCTTAGGCCTATATTTTCATTATTGGATATTATAAATCCGATTTCGGTAGTTATTGAACCACTTAAAAATACATATGCATATGCCTTTACAGTATTTTAGGTGATGAGCTAAAATGTGGGCATATTAGGTGCCTACAGCTTAACAACTACTGTATGCCAGAATATCTTAAAGAAACATAAGAAAAAAACAGTTGTACATTTTGGAAAAACAATGGAAACGGGGTGCACATTATTATTAGAGTGAGAAACTGTGAACTAAAACCTAATTAATTATTGATTTACTCAGAAGTTAGTGCTTTAATTAGTCCTGTAATCAGTCTAATTAAGAGAGCATTATAAGTCAATTAAAACTACAGTTTAGAGGAAATAATTATTAGATGATTAGGCTACTTTTTATGATAAACTACTTCAACTTCACAGTATTAAAACCGCTGTGCACCAAGTTGAGGTGAGTAAATCAGTAACAATATCTGTGTGTGTGTGTGTGTGCCTGTTGAAACAGAGGGTCCACTTAGCTTTATCTTCCAAAATAATGTAAACATTTAGGGTTTCAAATGTTCTAGCGTAAATCTGTCTGTACACACGAGCAACTGAGCAGCTTGTGTTATTGATACCGGGGAGATAACAAAGTGAGAGTGTCCCTGTGTGAACTGGGTGTGAGCACCGACACACACTGTTATCAGACTCAGCTGTCACTCTCAGTTAAAGGCAGACTAACATCACGACTGTGGCACCGCCGTTGGAAACTCTGCTTGATGTATTTTACATGAGATCTACAGTGTAGCGCTTCACTGTTGCTTTTATTATAAAAATGCTGAAGGAATGTCACAAACATCTCTCTTCCTGTATGAAATAAAAAATGGTGGCTGTGCATTCAGAGTACATCTGCTGCTGCTGCTGCAACTGTACAGTACAGCTGTACTAGCTGTGTGTGTGACTATATTTGTCCTCCCCTCCTTCTCTCTCTTGCAAGGGGACAGGAGAGTCAAGAGCTGGACGCTTGCCAAAAGAGGCCGGCCCGCCATGCAGCTGAAACTTTTACAAGCCAAGCAGGAAGAGACGCGGGGAGCGATCGAAGAAGAAAAGGAGGAAAAAGAAAAAGTGAGAGACATCTGAGCTCCTTTTCTCTCCGTCTCCCTGTCTCTCTCCTCTCTGTGTCTGTCTGTCTCTCTCTCTTTTCTTCTTCTTATGCCTTGTTAAAGCCATACTGTACCATTGGCAGGGGGGTAAGTGTAGGGCTGGAGGACAGGACGGGAGGGGAGGAGAAGGAGGGAGGGGGGGGGGGGACGGGACTTTGGGTTCAGAGAGTTCAGCTGAGGAGAGAAATAAATGCATAAACAACAAAGGAGACGTGACGTCAGGTTGAGGGGCTGTCCAACCTGCTGGCTGAATCTGAGCCTCCATGGAAGAACCGGATTGTTCGCACCACATGTGTGTGTGTGCGCCTGTGTACAGTATGAATGCGTGTGTGTGTGTGTGTCCATTGTCCTATCTTCGAGAAAAGACTCATGTGGAGTTTAAGCAGAGAAGCTGGACTATTGTGGTCTGTTTTGTCTCCGTGGTGAGTGTTTGAGGACTGGGAGAGCCCTCCAAAAAAGTGTTTGGTCAGTTTGAGGACTAAATAACTCAGGTATTACAGCAGCTGCAACGACGGAATTAACTGTTTCGAGTACAAAAGCTTTGCTTTTTTTGAGTTTTAAAAGAAGAGAGTGTTTGTTTGCATTTTAAAAAGTGCTCCTGTTTTTTCTAAGAATTGCACTCTGCATTTTCAAAAATGACGTCAGCTCAGGAGCGAGCGCCGATTGGTTGGCTCGGCTCGGGATACCCGCTCAAACGCCAGCGATTGGTTTGCAAGCAGGCTATAGAGAAGGTCGGCCATTTATGAACAGATGGATTTATGTTTTCTCTCCCAATGATTGGGGTCATCTAGAGGCGACAGCTCGCTGATCCAAGATCCGCACTGGTGTTCAACTGTCTTGCTGGTGTGAGAAAGCGAAGGGAGACCTGGGAAAGATGCCAACGGCTGGAGAGAGAAAAAAAAAAGTGACATTCTCTGAATTATCCACCCTCCTCGCTCATTGATTCATTTAGCTGAACTCTCTCAAATCCCTCCCACCGAGGAGGGCAGATATTATCCCCGATGGAGGGAGAGGACGAATTTGCGCAAGGATGGAGGGGGACGTGGGGAAAAGCGGGCAGAATAAAGATGTCGAAAAAAACTCCTCTTTGAGGCGAGAGAACTTGACAAGAAATCGGTTTAGAGTTCGAATCGCAACCCGGTATTCATTGTAGGAATACGGTGGGATGGAACAGTATGGCAGAAGTGCTTGTCTCTCTCGCCGTCTGTCTGTTGCTGCAGGATAGAATAAGTACAGTACAAGGTGAGAGGTGTGTTTTAGATGATTAACATACAAATTCTCGGAGTACTCCCAGCTGCTGTCCCGCTGTTTTGTGTCACCGCGCGACAGTTTCTTCTCTTTCTTTTTTTATTGTCTGTCTGTGTCTCACTCTCTTTCTTAACTCTTTTTCTCTGACTCCTCCTCTCTCTCTCTCTCTCTCTCTCTCTCTCTCTCTCTCTCTCTCTCCTCTCTCTCTCTCTCGCTACAGCATGTCCCTCCCTTCCTCTTTCTGTCTCTACACCCCCCTCATCCTCCCCTCCTTTTTCTCCCCTTCCCTCTTGGCAGCAGTGCCAAAGTGGGCAGGCGGACCGAGGCAAACACAGCACAGGGCAGAGCAGAGGGCGATCCAAAGGCTGGCGAATTGATTATGTGTGTGTTTGTGTTTTAAAGTGTCCTCCGTCTGTGTGTTTGCCTCCGTTTTTTCGGTCACACGCAACTGCAAGTAACGTGAGTCTATTGTGAGTCTCTTTTTTTGTTGTGCTCAGTGTGTTTGATACTGTGGCTTGTGTGCGATTTCTCTGTATGTGTTATAGGGCTGTGTGAGAGCAGACGTCCCTCTGTCACCCTGTGTACGGACAGACGCACTCACGCCAGTAGGAGGGGATTGTGGGAAGGGGGTGTAGCTCTCAGAGGGTGTGCTCTACTCCTCTCTTTTCCCTTCTTCCCGCCATCACGGCCCTCTTCTCCTCCAGTCCTCCGGCCCAGCCCGCCGCTCACGTACAGGCTCCAGGTATTTTTCTTTTTTATCCTGCGACACCTCTTCCCATCTCTTTCACAGCCCTATAATCTTTCTCCTGCAGTTCCTCTTGCCCCTCTTCTCTGTCCTTCGTCTTGGTCTTCCTCCTGTAAAATGTGTCTATCGTCGTCAGTTGCCACGCTGCACTCCGCTCGCCGCCATTTTGGCTCAATGGACATAGCAGGAGAAACTTTTCTAGAGCTCAGGGGGACTCCTCGACTCCCTGCTGACCATCCTCTTTCTCCTGCTTCCATTATCTCTTTTTTTTCCTCCCTGTCCCTGTCCCCCTCTTCCTCTCTCTCCCCTCTCTGCTCCAGGACAGCAGGCTCTGACAGGGTGGTAAACAGTCTTTCTGTGGCTTTCCGTACCGAACAGGTGTCTCTTTGTAGACTGGCAGGAGGAAGGACAGGCCTCTTCGGTTACTTTCTGACCTCAGAAGGGTCGACCGAGCCAGAGAGCCGTTGTTGTGTTCAGGTCAGTACAAGTTTAGCTGCACCCACAGGGCAAGTGAGGCACTTGGCAGGTCTCTTATCACCCAGAGCCGTTATGATAACTAGTACCAGGGCAATATTGACTTTGTTTCCCCCTTCACGCGCTGTTTGCACTTTCTGCCACTGTTAGAACTCAGATATGTGGCGGTTGTTTCACAGGAACATACCATGTTTGTGCGCGACTTTTATCTCTCTGAGGTCTAGAGGTGTGACAGTTTGTTAAAAGGTGGCAACTATGCTCTTTGCCTCGACACACTGCGTCATAAAGCTACTGTATATGAGACTTTGTACTTCAGAGGAAACCGAGGCAGAATTGAAACCGAGTTAGGTCAAACAAACAGACGACGCTGTAAAGAAGTGTTTTAATGTTGGTAGTTGGTTCGCATTGTGTATCAGTAAAGCTGTTGATTTATTTGCCTGTTGAAAAAAGAAAAAGAAAATGGACGTAAACAGTAGCATTAGTCTGATTGATGTGTGTCTTACTCAGCATATTATTCAAATTACACTGCGTACTTTGATTAGAGGCCAGACTGCCATGAGACAAAAGCATAATATCAATGTTGCACTCTCCGAGTTAGAAACAGGATATGTAAATTAATCAACAACCGATTTGATCAACCTACTTTCAGAGGAGGAAATTTAACACCGATTGAATTATCTGCTTATTGGTTTTTTACAATTTGGACTGCTTATTGTTAGTAATGCATCTTGATCTAAATACAGGTTGGTGTTAAGATGGCGCCTTCGTGCCACGTGTTTATGAAACGGTGAATATGAGCAGACCCTTTCAACATGCCCCTCACAATTCGTGGGTATACTACTCCTAATTCCCCTGCGTCAGCCTCTGTCGTTTAAAAAAAACGATCAGCTTTGGCATTAAGCAGCAACTGAATTTACAAAAAAAGAACCTCTCTTTATGTACTGTATGTCGACATGTGACAGTGACAAGAGGAAAATGCTAGGAAAGAAGAAGCTGTAGAAGCAGAGAGAGAACAAGGGTTACAGAGACAGAAAGAGAGAGGTAGGAGTGGGAGAGCTCTGTCCCCGCCCCTCTCTTATCCTCAGATGAACTTATCGTGTTGCCTCATAATGTTTCTGAGTTTTTCCTCCTAGAGGCAGTCAGGCTAACTTCCTGCATTCAGCCTCAACGTAGCTGATTGGTTGATAATCTTGGCTGACCAGCCACCGTTTTTGCAGCGAGGCAACAGGAAGTTTCTCTTCTTGTGCAGGAAGCTGCAGCTGCTTTCGTCCTCACAGACAACCCACTTTGCACGCATACTCTCTTTGTATACATGCGCACAAATATGCATGTATGCATGCGTGTGTGTGTGTGTGTGTGTGTGTGTGGCCTGCTCTGTGTGGCATTATGCTATAACATGTGGGCGTGTAGCAACATGCCAGGCCAGGCAGCAGAGCTATCAGAAACATTTGAAACCATGGTAACTGCACATCTCATCAGGACATTAGCAAGAGCATAGACAAGTGGAAAAGAGGAGAGGGGATCGAGAGAGAGAAAATGAAGAGGAGGAAAGAAACGTTTGATCTACATTTTTCTTCATTCAAATGTTTAAGAAACACATCTGGGTGCATCTGGGTAATTGCAGGGTGTACTTTAATACACCAGTAACTCAGAAAGTGAGTGTGATCAGCTAATAACTCTCTTTCTGTTGAAGAAACCAATTCATATACATATTGAAATGCACTTCTAATGTCGTGACAAACTAACCTGAGAATCTGAAAGTAGGAGAAAAGTGAAATGAGTGTTGACACCTTTTTAAACACCGATCATTCAACTAAGCTCCACTTCTGTGTGTGTATCTATGCTTGAAATGGTTGTTGGACACTGTGATAGTCAACACAATGGCTCCCTTATACTGCCTGCCTGCCTTATCTGGGTCATACTATCTTTTCATCAAACACATGCCTGACATGTTTACCTAGCTCTTATGCCTGTGAGCCTAACAGTTGTGAGTGTGCAGCCCTTCTATCTCGCAAAACAGAGCCCAGTTGATGGCAAAGGACTGGAAGCATTTTCATTTAATTAACATTTAGCGAACCAGGATCAAGATAAAGACGAGCTTCTTTCATGTACACAGGTCAAGCAACTGTGCTGTGTCTACCAGCGTGCATATGCATATGGCAGCGTATTTCTGTGTACATGCATACACGTGAGCGTGAGCCCTTGTGTTGTTTGCGCTTGGTTAATGAGGATATATAGAGTGGGCACCATGCCAAGCGGGCACGGAAGAGACTCCCGTCTTTATGTCCTTTAATGTAGGAGTCAGGCATTCCTTAGGGGGAGTGGGGAAGATGGAAAAGCAGGTACGATAAAAATCCCCATAACGCCCTATTGAGGATCAGCCCTCCTTCTCGTATCTGCCAGTACCTATGGACACTATTTTTCTCTGGACACCAGTAAGACAAGACATCCGCTTGCATCTTTTTAACTGTGGGAATTCTTCGTCCTGCCATTTATTGTGTGGCATACTTCCTCTGCCAACTCCAGCTCCCCCCCCCCCACTGCTCCTCCTCCTCCTTTTGCCCACCATCACCACCTCCTTCCTCCCTCATTGAAATTCTGCCTGGCACACAGACACTGCCCATTCTTGGCACAAAGCTCAGAGAGAGAGAGAGAGAGAGAGAGAGAGAGAGAGAGAGAGAGAGAGAAACACACAAGAACCTCTACCAATCGTCTGGTGCCCCCTCCGTTGTGTCTGCCAAGCATTCATCCCATCTCGCGGACCAAGGGACCAGGCAATCCAATAGGTATTTCCCTGCCTCTGCTTCCTGCGAAAAATCTGCTCCCATTCTGAGGAGTTTTGTTGGCAACTGAGCGCGCCGTGTGTGTTTGGGGATTCGCTGATTAATTTGTGTGTTTACGCCGTTTGTACCGGGTGAGGAATGAATCTGGCGAAACCCGCATCCTTTCACAGTGTCGGGGAGGAAGCTACTGCCTATCGCTTCGACGCTAATTTTGTCTTAATTTTGGCTTTTGATTTGTCAAAGATGGTGCAGTTGTGGTGTATTTTTTGTGTGTTTTGATAGCATAGATTGGTTGATAGAAGTTTGTAAAACCTTTAAAATAAACATTGGTAATTCAGTTTAGCAGCCATTGTGATTTTCCTAATTTTCCTATTTTATAGTTGTGGCAGGATTATAAAATGAAATCATTTAAAACAAATATTGGATGTTGCATGTCTGAAACAGAGCCAGATATATACGGGCTTTATAGATGCTGTTGCTGTACATCTGTTTGTTATAGAAAAAGATAAAATTCCCAGTGCTTCAACTGACATGTTTTTTTTTTTTGTTGGAAAACCCAAAGGAACTGTCACCCAAAGAAAGATTAACATAGTAAAGCAGGAAATTGTTTCCAGAAAAACATTTCCTGGTTGATCACAGCAGAGCTGAGGGCAGGAGAGGACAAGGTCTGTGTTTCTTGGCTTACACAAAATACTGCTAATAAGAATTTACTACCATTTAGCTGTAATTCTGCTGTGACATACCGTCTGATAGGCAAATGAGATTAACTCAAGAGGCCACGTTTCTTCCTATCCTCGCCTTTTCTTCAAGACCCTCCCGGCTGGAGGCTCATTTATTTCGGAGCTGTTGACAGAGAAAATGATTTGCCCCAGCCGAGCCGTGCGTGCCCCTTTCATGTGCCATAGACAAAGTCCACGATCACAGACAACAGCGCCCAATAGAGCTCACATGACTAACCGGGTTTGGCCTCTGTGTTTCCAAAACAGTCGGGAGTTGTGCGGGGAATGGGACGCCAATTTTCACAATTAACCCAGAAGCACAGAATTTCCCACAAGCATTTAAATCTTTTTTTTTTTTTTAATTCAAGGCCATGCTCA
>CAKAOI010052099.1:0-21529 GCA_916701655.1 Sebastiscus albofasciatus
AGTGGTCATTCATCCTGTCAGTCATTTATCATGCGTAAATATAAAATAAATATAAAATAAATCAAAGTATGTCCCTCAGAATGCATCGCTCACAGGTCTATTACGAAAAAAACATGAAAGAAAGAAGGAGAAATGTGTAGGGGACAGAAAAATAATCAGAACAATAAACAGCAATACGAAAAAGATATACAAATAAAAATGACTGATTCCCCAGGGCAGTTGGGTAAAATCAATCAACTCCAATGACATATATTGGCTCTTTTATCACATATCCTACGTTCATTTTTGTTAGTATGCAATATGTATGTATACATATATCATATATATTTAAATACAAAATAATGTAGTCTATGTAATTGTTCATATAAGGTTCCTCATATGCATGTATGAAAACATGACACGTATGATTAGAGATGGTTACAAAAAGATTCACTAGTGTTATTCAGCATTCAACAATAAGATACAGACTCCACAAGGTAACTATTGCTATTGGCTAAGATTTGAAAATGTGGTTTTAAAGGAATGCATCAACCCTAGAATGACAATTTGTATATCAATTACTCAAGCCTTGTTACCTTGAATTCCTTCAAGAGAATGTAGCTTTTCTTGCATGTATCCACTGTAAACGAAGAAACCAAAAAAACAGAGAAAAGTCTTGATGAATTAAAGCAAATGAGGGCCCCATTTAACAACAGCAAAACTATATTAAAACATCAGTTTACAAACTCTCACACATCCAAGTCTCATTTATCCTGTCGTATACTCAGTACCTCCCAAATACGCATTTCCTCTAAAACCTTACTATTTATAACACTTCCGCATAAAACAGCCTCACACTTGTGCAGGTGGGTTTTTGGGATTATTCATTCACCATGGAGGCATGTGAAAAAAAACAACAATGTTTTCTTCAAGAATTCAAGGTAACATGGGGTGAGCGATTGATATACAAATTAACATATAGCAAAAATGTAAATTTATATACATATTTATGCATGATAAATGTTACATAAGTGCTGAACGTGGATCTTGCATTGATGAGCAGATGTTTTCCTCTCTTTCGTTGCAGTGCTAAATAAAATGAAAATAATCATCACCAAAAAGAATGATGACTCGTAGAGACACCGGATCAGTCCATTAAAAAGTTTGTTAAAATTTGTAGCCCTTTTGGTGCCCTAGGTGAAATTCAGATTTGGAGCCCCCCCGCCCTCCGCCGTCACCTAACCCCCCAGAACCCTAACCCTAGTCCTGTAAACCACAACACACATCAGCCATCACAATGGTTTTGAGACAACAATTAAGATTTTCATGAATAACTGCATTTATTATAATATAAATAAACAATTGGTCCCTGATATTGTTGGCTTAAAAGTGTTTAGTCAGTTTCGGTACAATTTACACTTTTATTAACGAATAAGTGTGGCGGGGCAAAAAGTTACAGGGGTGAAAAGTGTATTTCTTTCTTTATTTGTTAATTTGTTATACCTCAATGCATAAAATGAGGATGTTTTTTCATTTCATTCATTCATTCATTTAGCCATTATTACATACGTTTCTCATTAAGTGTGTGTAAGTGTGAAACTTCCTACTCCAAGCTTTTCCACTTTAGTGGGAAAAGGTTATATGTCAGGAGAACCAACGGGAACTATCTTGATCTAATCTTTATCTTTGGGAGCCAAGCGGAACGTGAACCGGAAACACATTGAGAGCTTTATTGTCTTTTTTTTTTGTTGAAAAAAAACGTACTTCACCACCTGTTTTGTTTTTAGTTATTCCATCTATCATAAATTTAAAAAATAAAAAAAATAAAAATAAAATCGTTGTTGTTGCAACATTTGCTCCAGCTTGTGATTGGCTGGTGACCCGGAAGTTATTAGTATGATTTTTGGGAGCGCCAATGCGCGAAACAGGAAAACCGTTGTCATTTGTTTCTATAGCTACAGGACCACCTGGGGGTTATAAGGAGCTATAGTTGCCTAGTTGCCTTTTCATTCATCATGTGTGAAAAGATCAAGAAGGTATCAGTGTTGGTGCTAACATGACTTTATAAGTTAACACAGTGAGTGTTTTGTTTACCCTCCTGTCTTCATGTCACTCCTCAGGTGAACAGCTGGCTCAGCTCGGTGTTTGGAGATCAGCCGGTGCCTCAGTTTGAGGTCAACACGAGGACGGTGGACGTCCTGTACCAGCTGGTCCGGTCCAGTGAAGCCCGGTGCGGGGACACAGCTCTCCTCACTGAAGACCTCACACAGAAAGCAGCAGAGTATCAGGCTGAGGGTGAGACACACTGACACATATGGATGGTGGAGTGAGTTAAATATACATTTCAGTCTTCAGAAGTGTCTAATCCGTTTGTGAATATAGCCTATATTATCATATTAGATAACACAATGTAGTCTGATATATGATAAATGGTTACTGTAGATAGACAGAGGAAAAAAGGTTCATGTTGATGGATAGATACTGTATTCTGTACAGTATGTTGGCTGTATGTGTCTGCATACATTACAGTTTCATACATACAACAAAGTTAACAATTTATAAAGCTAAACATGCTGTGTGTACTATATTTATACTGTATCCCAAAAACATGCATCATTCTGTGATATTTTATGTTTTTGCTCACATTGATGATGTCACTATCATCTTCTCTCTCTATAATCCTCCAGAGGTGTGTGTATATATATATATATATATATATATAGTGGTATTGAGTTAAACAGGCTATCTGACAGTGGAAAGCACCAACAGTAGCACTTATTTTCACAACAACTTTATTCCTAGTTGAGCAGGCTTAGCCATCATTTCTCTCAGTTATGATAACAATATACTCACTAAAGTAATAGCTGAGTTCTGAGGACACAGTGACATCGCTGCAATATAGTGTCATCATGGGGCAAGACACTGTACTGAACTGTCAGGAATATTCCTTCATTACACAGGAAAACCTACAGGTCATAGTGGATTTCTTTTTTTAGCAATGCTGCCACCCAGATCTCAGAAATTATTGTGATGAAGTACAATGTTGTTATTACAAAGAATGATGGCCCCAAACTACAATAATAAGACCCAAGTTGCAGGGGTCAGCTTAAGGCATAGGACATATAGGCGGTGGTCACCTAGGGTGCCGTCTTCTGGGGGGGGGGGCGCTGGTCGCCCTCTAATTAATCAATTAATAAATAAATAAATACATTAAAAAAATCCTAATTTTATGCATTGAGGTATAACAAATTAACAAATAAAGAAAGAAATACACTTTTCACCCCTGTAACGTTTTGCCCAGCTGCACGTATTCGTTAATAAAAGTGTAAATTGTCGTGAAACTGACTAAACACTTTTAAACTAACAATATCAGGGACCAATTGTTTATTTATATTACAATAAATACAGTTATTTCTGAAAATCTAAATTGTTGTCTTAAAACCATTGTGATGTCTGATGTGTGTTGCGGTTTACAGGACTAGGGTTCTGGGGGGGTTTAGATGGCGGCGGGGAGGCTCCAAATCTGAATTTGGCCTAGGGCACCAAAAGGGCTGTAGAGCCGACCCTGCCAAGTTTTAACAAACCTTTTAATGGGCTGATTACATGCTTCACTTTACTGTTTGCAGTTTTGTCAAGTGTATGACAGTCCATTAATTCACACCACAAAGTCTTCACAGTATTGTCACAGAACTCATCTGTGTTTTCCTCCATGTAGGTGCTCATCTCCGTGATGTTCTTCTACAAGGTGTAGGTCTGTCCTGTTCGAGCTTGTCAAAGCCCGCTGCTGACTACCTGTCTGCTTTAGTGGACACTGCCATGGTGCTGGGAGTCAGAGACACATCACTGTGCAGGTACACTGTCATTGCACTGTCGAAGTCTATTTTCGGTTACTATTTTCTCTTGGTTACTAGTTTCCTTGATGAAGATACCATTGACAGATTTCACAGTTGGATTTGTATTTCTTGTCTAGCTTCATGCCAGCAGTGAACAACCTCACCAACGAGCTGCTGGAAGAAGAGAAGTCAAACAGGAGACTTGAGAGGGAGCTCAGGGCGCTCAGCAAGAGACTGGGTGTTACTCTGGTGATGCGGAACAGCTTACAAGAGTAAGAACAAACATGGATGCCGAGGATGATGACTTTGGCATGTTGATATGACTACGGCTTTGTATCATTGCTATAGTAAACACACAGTCCTGGGCTATGACATACAGTGTTTAGGCACATCCCCTTACAACAGACATAAATCATTTGCCTCTACACACTCATCTGTGATCAGTGTTCTTAATTTTCTTCAGGGACATCAACAAAACTGTCAAATCACAGTCAGTGGAGAGCGCTAAAGCGGAGGAAAGAATGCTCCACATGGATTTTGTGACGGCAAAGGCTAAAGAGCTCAGCAGCAGGCGGGAGAGGGCAGAGGTATGTTGTGGTGTTATTCTATTTCTATTGGTATAATATACTGCTCTTGAAAATGATAAGGTGGAAAATGTCCAGATATTTAAAGAGGACCTATTATGCGTTCGTGCTTTTTCTCTTTCCTTTAGTGTGTTATATTGTTTTTTGTGCATGTAAAAGGTCTACAAAGTTATGAAGCCCAAAGTCCATGCCAAAGGGAGTTACTCTCCTGAACTGCCTGAAACACCTCGCTTGAAGTCCCGCCTTTTTCTTCTGTAACGTGGTGATGTCACCCAGTAACACACTTTGTGCCCAGTGGCTAGTCAAACAAAGCTAAATGGGGAAAAGAGGTGCTGGCACACAACCGGTGCGAGAAAAATGAAGCGTTTTTTGAACATTAACGCATGTAAACATGTTCTGGTAGAAACCCAAAATACAAGTATGCATCTGAAAATAGGTTATTTTTTTAAGAGTTTTACATTTCACCCTGTTTCATTTCAAATATTCACGTCTTAGCAGGAGGTTTGCTCTGGGTGAGAAAATGAAGCAAAATTGTACTAATGACAACTTGCTATGCAGCCTGAAGAGGGATTAATTATTGGTGTCCTCAGCCACCAGTTAGAGAAAATACCAATCAACACAAGCCCAAAAAAACAAAAATCAAACAACCAATGGCATAAAAATACTCAATTAGAAGGGTGAAACACGGAGAGGATGAAGAGAGTCTTCTAGAAAACCCTCTGCCAGTATCTAGCAGTGGGAAATAACAAACTTCAGGGTATGATAGCTGATATGCTATGCAGATATATTACTTATATCAATTTATAGTTCAATGAAGTTGCCACTGGCACTACCACTTTTATTTTGTTAAGAAAGACAGACTGTAGTTTAATGCAGGTATAATGTGGGCACCAAGTTACTGACTCTAGTTTAGAGCACAGAGATGCTGCAGACAGTTAACGCTCTGGTATCATTGTCAGGAGAGACCAGATATTCTAAATATATATATATATATATCATGACTAGATCACAGTCATGCAGCAGCAGCTTGGTTGTCTGTTTTATTCTCTTCTATCAATCCTGCAGGCTCAGCTCGTATCCAGGAACATGGACAAGTCTATCACCCACCAGGCTATTGTGCAGCTCTCTGAGGTAATTTCAGCTGTTCCACACGCAACACGGTCAAGAACCACGGTAATGAAAACACTTTCTGCTGTAAAGGGTTTGAAAAGCGTCATCTTATTTGTCTCTCTGTAGGAAGCCACCGCGCTGAAACAAGAAATAATCCCCTTGAAGAAGAAAATAGAGACTTACATGGACTTAAGCCCGGTACGTTTGTTTCTAGTTTGTCTCGTTACAGTTCCAACAACCAAAAGTTTTCAGTTTATGTTTATGTGCGTAGTAAAAAAAAAACCCAACTTGACAGAAATGGGTGAATCACGTCTAGATATTTAGAGATGTTTCTGTATTTGACTTGTTTTTTTTACCTTCTAATCCACAACAGAGCCCGTCTCTTGCTCAAGTGAAAATAGAAGAAGCAAAAAGAGAGCTGGCGAGTATCTTAATAGTTTATTCAATGATGGATGAGATGTGGTTGTTTACTTTTTATTTTAATGCCACATTGTGTTTTCCTCGATTACAGGCTGCAATCGATTCCCAACTGGAGATGAAAATGGATTTCAAGTGAAGATAATGTTTCCTCTTTTGAGCTGTAAATACTGTGTTTGAAAAATAATAAAGTCATTTTTGTAAAGGCATAAATGGTTCCCTCCGACAATCTGTCCTTTTGCATTTTAATGCAGTTTCTACGATTGCGTCGCCCTCAAGCAAATCACACGACTGTCTCCTTCTTTTGAATGTTCAAAGTAAATAAAGCAACCTCCCTATAGACAGGAAATGTGTGTCCACCACAGCTGATTTCTTTGAAAGAATTGTACTTTAAAAGAAAAATATTTTGATTTATTAGCAATTCACAGTTGAGGAAAAAGTGTTTTTGTGCTCTTTCTTTTGCTTTGGTTGGACCTATTCAGTTTATCTGCCCCTCTTCCTGTTTGTAACAAAACATCATTAACACTAATCAAATGTTTTGTCTTTATTTTCTAGTCTCTGCTTATCTAATCGAGGGCTTGTGTTCCCAATTTGAACAAGTTTTTAACAACAAGCCTTGTGAGAATTTTTCTTTGATCAAAGTTTGTCTGCCAGAAACATATTAATTATTCATGTCGGGCCAAACGCGGAGAAAACACTTTCCATTTACATGAACACTAATAGTTGTTAGTTAATTAAATAATAAGTACTTATATACTGTATGTCATTTCTACCTTATCCTTAAAGGTCCCATATTATAAAAAAGTAAGATTTCCATGTTTCTTTATTATAAAGCTGGCTTAAGTCCGATATAAATATTGTGAAAGTATCGAAACACTCAATCCACAGGGAAATACACACAGCCCGTATTCAGAAACTCTGCATTTGGAACAAGCTGTCAAGATTTCTGTCCATTTGTGATGTCACAAATATAAAATATTTAGACCTTTTACACAGATTTAAAAGTAAACATTCTAAACGTGTCCCAGTTTATTCCTGGTTGCAGTGTATGTGAATGTCATCAGCTGACAGGAAGTACACATGGACCCATTCTGTTGCATAGCAACGCAATTCTGACAAAATGCGCTAAAACGGAGCATTTAAGACACAGGGTAAATACAGGCATATTCAGGCTGACAGTATGAGGAAAATAAAGGTTTTTTTGAACATTACAGCATGTAAACATGTTCTAGTAGAAACACAAAATACAAGTATGAACCTGAAAATGAGCACAATATGGGACCTTTAAGACATTTATGTCATTAAGTGGAATTGCTGACATAAGGCAGCCTTACGATGGGACAAAAATTAGTTTTTCTAATTATTTCTTTACATAAGACCACACATCTACATATTTCTGAACTGTTTTTCACAATACTCCAAGACATGAAAATAGGAATGTTATGAGTACATTAACTCAAGTACATTTTCTGACTTTCTTTGTTTGGACCTACATGGTTGAATCTTTGAGTTTGACAACAAAATTCCACAGGCTTTGGAGGGATAACAGCACATGAAAGGGGGGTTTGGAAAGACTCCCTGGGTGCCTGAAGCTAAAGTACAGAGAATGGAACCAACTAGGGGGCCTGTTGTCCAGTTTGTATGCAAAATATCACCTCTCAGTTCCTCCCCCTGCCAGTCTTCTGAGTGTGGAGACCCCAGCGTCTCTGTCAGTTTGACTGTTGTAGGTCTGCGCTGCAGTCTGACATGTAGATTGGCCGGTTACCATGGAGTGGGTCATGGATGTGGGCTGGGGAGCAGTTTACCCAGTAGGCCCCCTGCTTCATTCAAAGGCACCGTGGTTAGGGCATCGACAGTCTATGAAAAGAAACAGAATCAAAATATCATTCCACTGAAGTCAACTTGGGACACTCACAGACCCACACAAAGCATTTTTTACACTATGCTGTCTATGGTTTGGGCGCTGGCTTTATCTTTGGCTATCCTTGCTATCAAATGAACCAAAAATAATATTTAAAATAAATATAGGTATTAATTAATTGATCAAATGTGCCATAAATTGATATTTCAGTTTTAATTAGATCCTTTATTTTATTTTAGCTTTGTATTACTTCCCCTATCTATCTACTCTTCTATTTAATTTCCCCTTTTATTTTTTTATTTATTCATGTATTTTTATTAACTTTTAAATGCATGTATTTCTTTTTACATTTATGTTTTATTTATTTTAGATTATTTTTTTACATGTATTTTATCAACTTTTGAATGTATTTATTCATTTATGTATATTTTATCAACTTTTAAATGTATGTATTTATGTATTTTAGATGTATTTGTACATGTGTTTATTCATTATTAAACTGTATGCATTTATGTATTTTATGCAATTATTTATTTATTTATGTATGAGTTTCCCTTTTCACTTATAGTGAGGCTAAAAAGAAAAATCAAAGGCAAATACAGCAACACTAATAAAAATGTGAAAAAAGTAAAAATGTAAAAAAGTAAAATGTAAAAGAGATTTTTTGTTTATTTAAACATGTCAAAATCAAATAATTGACATAGAAATAATGGGGAATTGAGGAAAAAATGCTTATTGATGACCTCTATCTAAATAATATGAAACAAATTCACACTGTTTGAAGTATATAGGCCTATATATGTTGTGACATATAATACACATAATATTCAAATTTGTGCATGTTAGTTTAAAGTCGTGGGACAGAAGGAAGAGAAAGAAAAGCAGAGGAGAAACCTCACAGAATGAAAGTAGTTTGCCATAATCCAAAAAGCAAACATGTGCCTCCTCATCGGTGCCAGTGCGTCACACAGCACTCAGTGCGTCGCCTCTCTTCTCTTCCCTTTAAAATACTTTTATCTGCCACGCCCACTCTATAATTTCCACTCAGCTGTTACTGGAAGTCCAGTTTCAGTTTTCCACATGGATCTACTCTCAAATCTGCGGTGTTGAACAGTAGCAGAGTCGGATTTAGGAGTCGAATTAATTCACCTCGTCTGTCACTTTGGACCAACTTGTTGCGCAGCTGCTATTTCTAACCTCCTCTCTCTCTTTCTCTCTCTGTGGTGCTGCAGGGTGGACAGGAGCTGCTCTTATTCACTAGCACACAGCCGCTGTTTGTGCTTCATCGGTGCTATTTTCAGATGGATGAAGCAGTGGCTTGCTCAACTACTTTCTAACTACTTTTTTTAGTGCGTGAAGTGTTTTTAATATGATCTCAGAGACAGGGGATGCGAGTCATGAGCTGGACGCGTCCTTGCCACAGACTGGACTGGAGCCACAGCCTCTTCTACCTCACTCTACTCCTTTGGACCAGGCGCATGACTGGACTGGCTGACTTCTCAAGTAAGATGATGATGATGGTGGTGATGATGGTGATGATGATGATGGTGCAGTTGGAGGAGGAGGAGAAGGGGGATAAATCAGGATGAGACTGGTTAAATATCACAGAAAGTGTTGCTGTTACTTGGTTTGGTATGGGGCTGTAATAGCTATAGTGGGGGAGTGGAACATATTTGTACAGATGATGCATGGTGTAATTAATAAGGTGGTTTTTAGTTTTTTCCCCACATTGCCAGTGTTCCTAAAATACAATTAATTTGTCCCAAAAATCTCACTTTAGATTTGGCATGGAACTGCCTGTCTAAGATAGGGTATGCTGTAGTTCCCAACCTTTTTTCTTAAAGGTCCCATATTATGCTCATTTACAGGTTCATACTTGTATTTTGTGTTTCTACTAGACATGTTTACATAATGTAATGTTCAAAAAACCCTTTATTTTCCTCATACTGTCAGCCTGAATATGCCTGTATTTACCCTCTGTCTGAAACGCTCCGTTTTAGCGCATTTCGTCGGAATTGACGAAATTGCAACAGAGTTGTGTTGCTATGCAACAGATTGGGTCCATGTGTACTTCCTGTCAGCTGATGACATTCACATACACTGCAAACAGGAAATAAACTGGGACACATTAAGAAGGTTTACATTTAAAATTGTGTCAAGGGTCTAAATATTGTATATTTGTGACATCACGAATGGGCAGAAATCCTGACAGCTTGTTTCAAATACAGAGTTTCTGAATACGGGCTGTGTGTATTTCCCTGTGGATTGAGTGTTTCGATACTTTCACAGTATTTATATAGGACTTAAGCCTGTTTTATAATAAAAAAAACATGAAAATCTCACTTTTTTATAATATGGGACCTTTAAGGGACCCCTATTCTAAACTAAAAACTGACAACCCCTGACATATTTTATGGATATTCACTATTATATTCCTGTGAGTATTGCGTCAGAGATGAATTGTCCTGTTATTTTTTAGGATTTTTTTTCAATATTATATTTATTGTTTTTTTGTTCATTTTGAAACAACAGAACAAACATTCACAAATGTCCCCAATAATAACATTCTCGGTACAAAGAAACTTGATAAACCTAATATCAATATAAAATAAGCCAATATAGATACAGGAAAAAAACATTATATACAAAAAATAGATAAATAAGTAAAAAGAATATACACAAGTAAAAAAATAAAATTTAAAACAATAAAATAAAATAAAATCAATGCTGTTTGACAGAAAGAGAAGGCTCTGTGAATATAACTTGTGTTCAGGTCTTCACCGTGCCCTTATCATATTTATATCTTAAACAATAATAAGAATTTCATTTAGTTTTCTTCACAGAAATAAAATGAAATGCTGAGATATAAGCCAACTGTATATTGAAAAAAAAAAAAAGTTGTCTTACACTCCTTAAAATCAAGAAGGCCTCATGACCCCCCGTGAAGCTTTGGCGACCCCTAGCGGGGATCAGGACCCCCAGGTTGGGAACCAGTGGGGTAATGTAAAAGATACAGTAAAATACATGTGTTAGAGACTATACCGATGCCTGAGAGCAGCCATTCCCTGCATTGTTTTATGTAGTGTTTTTTCCCATGTTTTATCTAAACTTGTGCATCTTATCTAATCCGAGTCATGCAAGCCTCCTTTTCTATAAGACAAATAATGTTAACATCTCAAGATGAGGGACTGTGAATCACAGGTAACTTAATCACTTCTACACACCACGCAACAAAGGTGAGTTATATTAGGGTGAATGCCAGTTGGCGGAGTTTGCCACCCAGGAAAGAGATCTGGCAGTCAGCACTTTGATGGGAAAGTTTTCAAAGCAACATGAGACAACTAACAGAGCTCAAAAGAGGCCAAACAAACTGATCCAAATCCACCGATGGAGCAGATTGAAAAAAGGCTAACTAGTTTTTCAATGGTATTAAATTGCCTCAAAGTTAGAATCTTTTTTTCAATTAAGTTGTTTAGTTGTTGTGTCTATTTCTACCCCTGTATGTAATAGTGGTTCTAGTGGGGCCCCTGAAGCACACCCTCTCTGTGATTGTCTGTGCCTTATGATTAAAGGAACAGTGTGTAACATTTGGGGGGATCTATTAGCAGAAATGGAATATAATATTTATAACTAACTACTAGCTTAGAATGAGCCCTTCACAGGGAGCAGGTCCTCTTTACGGAGTCCGCCATGTTGCTCCGCCATGTTTCTACAGTAGCCCAGAAAGGACAAACCAAATACTGGCTATAGAGAGAGCCTTTAGTGTTTTTATGTTACCTGAAGACCACTGTAGTTTTCCGACACGCTTGTGAAATTGCGGTAACGTGAGCCGCAGAGTGCAAAACCGTGGTACCCCCAGCCACCGCCTGACTACCGTTGCTCCTAACGTAGTGTCATTATGGTAAGGATGGCGGCGTTACCATGGTTTTGCACTCAACGGCTCACGTCACTGCAGTCTTGGAAAGGGAGGAGTGAGAGGAGGGGTACTCAGTTGGTTGCAATCTGCAACCACACCGCTAGATACCGCCAAATCCTACACACTGCACCTTTAAATGGATTTTAAAGGAGTGCTCCAGTGATTTTATATTGCACTTCTATAAAGTTTGGGGGCTCACAAGAGGCAGAAAAAAATAAATTAATGGTGAAAATGGCCTGACTTTGAGTCTCTAGTATGGGCCAATCTCCAGAAATTTTGGATCCTACATTTCCCAACTCAATAGCATCGTTCAAATCCCACACCTCCAATTCATAATGCAGGCTTTCAAACTTTAGAGTATATTGAACCACTGTTTCCACAGGCTGACTAGTACTTCTCATGTCAAGTAAATTAAACGTCATCAAATTGGTGTCTCTTTAATGTATTCCAGCCTAAACCAGTGCTTTTTTGTTTTAAAGACTACCTGTCCAGGATCATCACCAGCCACTCTGCTCAGGCGTGTGACGGACACCCTCTGCGTCTCCACTGTCCACGCCACTCCACCATCTCCATCCAGTCCGCCTTCTACGGGAGCGGCGAGGCCCGGTTGTGCAGAGCGGACCCAGACCCTCGGCTCAGAGCCCACAACCACAGCTGCTCAGCTTTTACTGCTCTACAGGTGCGGTTTTATGTGTGGGGATACTCCCACTGGGTCACTCGTGTATATATGGGGGTGTTTAGCTGATTTATTGGAGAACTTTTCTCCACATATGTGTTTTAGTTTAGTATAGACACACCACCGTTAGATGAGCTGGCTGGTGAAGCTGCTGACTGATTTAATAGTAGATTTACGAAGGTTATCTTCCATTTGTCAGCCAGTTAGTGCATCTTTTCTGCATCTGATCGTGCTCAATGTTGACATTGAATCCTGGGGAGCTGGTAAATGATGACTTTCCCTGGTGTTTTGCTGTTCAGAAGCTGCTGTCAGAGTGTCAGAGCCACAGAGATTGCCAGCTGCCCGTCAACCACCTGCTGTTTGGGAAGGACCCCTGTCCTGGCACCACCAAATACCTCCATGTGGACTACATGTGTAAACCAAGTGAGTCCAGCAGCTCTCTTCCCATTTGTCCCTACCTTTTTTTGTTATTGTGATATCCCCTCCCAGTCAACTTATTCTCCCTGTTTCAGCACATACATTGTTAAGAATTTCCCAGTAAAATAACAGTGAAGAACTGGCAGCAGGGTTGCCTTTATGTTACTGTAAAATTATCATTATTATACTGTTGCTGAAATTTACAGCTTTGTACTGTTAATGAGAAATACAGTTTGAACTGTTTTTTTAAAAATTAATTTCACAGCATTTTACAGTTAATTTACTGTTTAAAGATACATTATATAGCTGTTTTTCCACCTTTCTTTTACATTATCTTACTGATTTGTTTTAATGCACTATTTAGGTTGTATTTTTTACATACATTTTAATAAACATTATTTTTTGCCTAGATGAATAGACTTAGCAGGTTACAGACATAGGAACAGTCACACTAAATACAATTAAAGGCACTTGTTAGGAAAAAGGCTATAATAGACTTGTTGACACTTTTCCCAAAATGTATATCTATAGCTGGCTACAAGCACAGAATGCAAACCATAACAAAATGTGAGCGAAGAACAGAGCTAATTCACTGATTTTCCAATCATGTACAATGTACAAGCCTCACATGTGCAGATCAGGTCCCAGAATTAAAAAAAATACTGCACGAAACTGTTACTGATGATACTTTAGACAGCTGATCAGCAGTAAAGTGATGTTTTTTAAGAATGTATTATAGTTCAGTTAAAAAACGGCCTATGAGCATAATGTAACAGGTTTTCTTTTGTATTAACAGTAAAGCATTGTTTTTAGCAATAACAGGTTAATACTGTTGAAATCCTGCTGTAAATTAACAGCAATTGTTTACAGTGTACACATTTACTGGTGGATGAGCATGAAATAGCTAACCCCCACTGCCAACAGCCCCGTCACCTCTTCATCCTTATTGTTTTTTTCCACTCGCTCAGCTGAACACAAAAGACATGTGGTGTGTGAGGGTGAGACGATGATCCTGCGCTGTAAGCCCCCCAGGCTTCTGAACATCTACGCAGCTGTCTACGGGAGAAGTCTGGACCAGACTGACACCTGCCCCTCACACCTGACAAGACCACCCCCGTTTGGTGAGTCAACGGGATCTTCAGTATTCTCCTGTGGTGGCAAACTAACAGATGATTCCTCTCTGACAAGGCCAAGAATGTGATGTGTTTAGAAACTACTTAAAGAGGAAAGTGTTGCCCAACAGGTAATCAGCAGTAAGTAACAGGTTTCCCCTAATCTGACAGTTTAAACAGGCAATATTTAGCATTTTGATATAATTTAATAATTATTCACATTAATTTTTGGAACCTTAGTAATAATTACTGTAAACAAACAAGGCCATCATTATATTAATTAGCAGCATCTGTTGGTGTCATTTTTGCAGCTACGATGATATTTCATTAAGTCAGATTATGCAGGAAATATGCCACTTGCTTTGTGGCAAAAAAAAATGATGAAAGTTATGAACAATAAGAGTGTTTGAAATCATAATCATAACTATATTGTGCACTTACCATTTCCATTTCCATTTTATTTGTGCCCAAATATTGAGTGTGAAAATGTAATCCTAAGTAGCATGCTCTAAAATCATTAGTTTCCATGGCTCAGCAGACATTTTTACTTCGTCATTGTAGGAAAATCACAGGTGTTACTAATAATATTAACGATGGCTCTGTTGTGTTCAAGTGTCCTCGTAAAACCATGACAGAGAGAGCCAACGTGCACATTACCCGGACCCTGGGCCCGAAGCAGCTATTTCAGGATTTTATTATTTACACCTGTACTTTTCTGACTGTGACATGCCAAGTTGTATTCTGTGATTAAGGCCTATATGGCAGATGGTGACGTAAGTAAAAGTCCCATAGAAATATCAGCTCTAATCTGTTCACTAAAGTTCGCTTTACAGCACAAAGCGATGGGGATTTATGAAGGGGAAATTTGGCCTAGATTGAAGAGAAACCACTGCAGATATTTGTGCCATAACAGTCATAACAGAAAAAGTACAGGTGTAACTAATAACATCAGTAATGACTTCATTTCCTGTGTGTGTGTGTGCCATCATTAATGTTATTGAGTACACCTGTGCTTTTCATGGTATGAGAAAAAGGCCTATAGAGTACAAGTGGTGTGAGATAAAGGCTAGATTTCATTATCATTTTTTTAGTTCTACCAAATGATACTAATTTTACAACGATGTGACACAATGCTTTAAAGTATCTGGACATTGAATGCTTTAGAATAAGCAAAAACTATTTGGAGATGACATTAAACTAACACAGATACACTGAACTATTTGCTTTGCTATAAAAAAAAATCACAGGGCTGCCAAAAAAGGTGATTTAATTGTAGTTAAACTACAAGCAAACTCCAAACTATTGCAACTGAAGAACAAGTCAGTGTGTTTCTTATTCAATGCCTATAGCTCTCTGAGTTTGTCTTCGTTGCTCCCAACAGAGTGTCTGAACCACGAGGCCGTACACTTGGTGTCCAAGTCCTGCTACAGCAAACAGAAGTGTGCTGTTCCTGTCGGCAACCAGACCTTCAGGGACCCCTGCTTTCCAGGAACCAGGAAGTACCTCAGTGTGGTCTATTCTTGTGGTAGGACTCTTTCTTTGCTTCCTCATTCACGAGATACAATTACCAGCCTGTTGATGAATTAGAGACTTCAAAAATAGGAACAGGCTTCAGTGACGTTATCCTACACATAGCTCACGTCATGTCTGTTTTTGTTTTCCCCTCATTCATCATGTGACAGTTCTCTCTGTGAACATTTGTAGTTTCCCTATCTGCTGTTCTCAGCCATATCACACCCAACAACACAGTAGCGGGAAATAATAATAGACTTGTGAGCTCAGATTTGCCGTTTAAAGGCTGGCATCCTGGTGAACTTCCTGCGATTGCCACAAAATGCCAGTGAGGTCATGCAGCAACATTGTTCATGTATGAAAGATTGAAGATTTGAATTTATGGCCTGGTTGACATGATTCGTCTGACTGGCTCTGTTGGCTCCATCTAGCACGAAACAATGTGTGTTAACCTTGTAGACCGGCTATAAACACAATTGGACTGAATATATTTATACATTTGAGTGTTGCTCCATTGTGGGCCCAGTTTGTGTGGAGTTTGGGTGTGGGAAGTCTAGATTCACCAGTACACAGTCACAATAAAATCGGTATCAATTTGTCCACAGCCATGTAAAGACTCTTGTGTCTTCCTTCCAGTAGTACCGCAGACTTTACTAAAGGAGGCAGACCCTTCCGTATTCAGCTCCACCTCGCCTCCTACTGTGGAAACAGAAAAAGGTAACCGCATCACGCCATCTGTTGCACTTCCAGGGCTGCGTTCCAAAATCACATTCTTTTTACTTTTAGTACATACTGCAGCTGCCCTTACAAAGTATGTACTGTTGCATGCAGCATACAATTGGGACATACTACTTCGTCATAACATTGCGTCTTGAACTTTGACCCTCTTTGGTTGTCGGTTGCCAGAAAAGCATGCTGGCTTGCATACTGCAAAAAATACATCCTGGTATTTTTGTCATACTATGTATTGGAACATACTAAATCTTTTTCTGGCACACTGAATAGTGTGCTAGTATGGGTATTGGAACGTACAGCAGGTTTTCTGTGCCGTTTTATCTAACATCATAATTCAAATGTTTACAGCAGCTCCTCCTGCAGATCTGGAGGAGCCCTTTCCCAAAGGGTCAAGAAGGCCAGACCACTCAGGAGCCATGATGAGCAACTCTCTCCTGACCTACGCCTACATAAGAGGTAAACATTTCTCACATGCACACATTCATGAATGCAACATGTAAACCCACGCCTTATCTCCTTTCCTTTATTTCCCCACACAGAGCATCCAGAGATGGCAGCGCTGCTGTTCACCTCCAGCGTATGCATCGGTCTTCTGCTCACACTGCTGGCCGTGTCGGTCCGAGTGACCTGCAGAGGGCGGAGGGATCACAGGCTCGCACCCGGGTCTCGCAGCCAGGCTGTCAACCGCCAGGAGGAGGACGATGAGGACGATGAGGATGAAGAAGATGATGACGACGACGAAGAGGGAACAGAAAGCTCTTTAATCTCAACCGCTGAAAGGAAAGCGATGCACGGCTGGGAAGAGGTGACTTATGTGAGCGAGGCAGCAGAGCGGGCGGAGAGGATAGAGCGCAGGGAGATGATCATACAGGAGATATGGATGAACGCCTATCTGAACGGCAGCCCATGTTAACTAAACTGTGACCCCATGGATGCTGTTCAGCACCTTCAGGATTTTTTTTTATCAGGATTCTCTGCAGCAGCTCCCAACATTTCATTATTAACAAACCAAGACACTTTTTCATTTATTTTTTTTTACACTGTAGAGCAATTTGTCGTGTGTTTTTCCATTTTTGCAGGAGAGCTCAGTTTATGAAAAATTTAATGTTTGGATGAAACTGCAGTAACTAGCCATATTTAAAGGATCAACAGGGTTTAATGCTATAAAATGGGTGGTCACATAAATTCTGTAATTGTTTAAATGTTGTATTTATTCACATCCACTACTATATGAAGCTCAGATTTTCAGGTTGAAATACTGTTTACTGCTACAAAAAACGCTAAAATCAAAGGTCTTGACAGAAGACACACAGTTGCCACGTTCATTCAAATCAAGTCAGTTTTATTTATATAGCCCAATATCACAAATCACAAATTTGCCTCAAGGGGCTTTACAATCTGTACAGCATATGGGAAAACTGATTTTGGTTAGTTGTAAACTACAGTTGAGGAGATAACGGTGGAGAAAGAGAAACATGTGAAACCTATGATCAGAATATTCACTGACTCTTACTCACTGAATTAAATAGTGAAAATAAACTATTCCCCATTTTTCTGGGGACCACCTGGAACTCTCTCAACCACCGCAATAGACCAACATAGTAAAATTACAGTATGGTCAATCAGGATGACAAAATCGAGCGAAATAGATTGTAAACATTTGAAGAATGTGGATCCGGGAGGACGTTGAGCATCTCCCAGCTGCTGCTAAACAGAGCTGAGCCACATGACCTCCTCTCAACCATGGAGACCTGGAAAGAGGCAAAAACTCAAGCCTACCATTCACACAGGTAGGAGAAAAGAAACAAACACACAAAGAGAGATAGAGAGAGAGAGAGAAACACGAGTAAGGGCTGAGTCTTCTGGAGGATGAAGATCCAGATCCAAAGAATGGAAGGTTAGAGACTGGTCAATTATCATTTTGAGACACTGGATCACAAAGTGGTTTCTTAGAGGACTAGAACTTATACAGTTTTCAACAGGGCCTGTTGCTGCATTGAAAGGAGTCAGGGCCAGGATTGTTTACCGACTGCAACTGTTAAAGTTGACTGACCAATGTGGCATTTACAAGGACAGGCTAGTGTCACCTCAACTTTAATAATAAAGTGAGCCGACATCACAGATATGACAGGAGAGATAGTCAGAGGAATAAGGGCCAGGTGGTCTGTAGAGTACCACTAACATAGTTGATTGGAGAAGGTTTTAATAGAAGAGCCTCAAACTAGCTGAATTTAATATCAAGCTCGGAGGTTAAATCGAAAATGGACTTATAGATAAAGGCGACACACCAAAGAGTCAAATTATCTATTGGTAAGGTTTTGGAAGACAGTGCTCTAATATCTATAAAACCAAATTTGAGGGTCTTGTCGGGGCTACAGCTCTCATTAGTAGGCCAAGATGACGGTGGCCTGCATGTGACAGCGTGGAGATACAAGTGTGATTACCTTAGATATTTTGTGTCAACATCTAAGGTAAGCCACGGTATTATTACTGCACTAATTAATCCTAAAGGTAGCAGCTGCATCAGTGAAACTGATAAATCACATTAAAACCAAAGAACATGTCAGGGAACATGATCAACACATAACACCCCTAGTTTGTCTAAAGCAACCATGAAACACAGTTGCTCTCATCTCCTAACTCCCTCTGGGTTCTAACTCCAGAATGAAACGTTTTCATCATGGACAAATCTGAGGCTTAGTAGGTGTCAAGTGTTATCTTTTCCTAACAAAAATAGGCACATTAGTGTTATCCCTACAGTATAACTAACTACATTAGTGGTCGTTAAAATTGCCAGCTGTTCATACCATAGACTCAAGCTATGTGTTTCCAGTTTCACCATGATCACTGTCTCTTTAAAGAGCCATCTGCATTCAATGTACAACAGGTGGAATTATCCTTTAAATCTGCACATTACATCCAGGATGTTTTTTTTAATACGCAGTGTTCCTTGAAGCCGGCCATTCCTCTCTGAATCACCGCATCGACTCTTTCAACTGTTCCACACAGTTTGATTAAACTCTCTCAAACTGAACTCTACAACTTCCTCATCGCTGCCGGGACAAGAGCTGGAACGACCATCTACTGTGAGGCAACTTCCTGCCTCAGAGCGGCACCGACTTTCAGAGCAACTAACGGGAGACAAAGAGAGGAAAGGTGTAGCATCCTTGTCAAACTGTGTTCCAGTTGAATCACTACCTGTGTGAGCATTGTTTAGACACAGGCTACATTGAAAACAATTCCATTTGATTTCTTCACACAAGAAAAATGTACAATAATAAACTTCAATTTAATTGTTTGCACAGCTTCAATAAAAACTTTACAACAGGTTGAAAACAATCGGTAAAGGAAAGAAATACAGGCATCAGATTCAAGTTCAAATAAATCAGGTTTATAATGACATCGGACAACACGTGGACATCATTACCTGTTCTGTCACACAGTGTCTCCAGATGTCTTCTTCACATTTCAGTCCAGTTAAAAAAATACAGTAGAAATACATCTACTACGAACACACCTGCTTTGTATAGTATTCTCTGGAAGACGTCAAACATCACACTGAACAACAACAACAAACTGATTTAAGGATTTGTGACAATAAGGCATCTTAGTCAGTTGCATATAGAGATGTAAAGATCAGATCAGCAACTTCAAGGTGGAAATCTGAGTGGTAGCGGTCTTTATCTCGGTCCCCATTTGATGTTGGAGAGGCCTTGAAACTGTTTTCTGAGGGCCTGTCTGTCTGACCAGTCTGAGTCCAGGTGGCTATCGTCGTCCGCCTCCTCCAGTTTCTGGAAATGTTACCAGGAGAAGGTTGGAAAGGCACATTCAGTAGAAACAGGAACATGTTTTTTTAATGTGTGCGCTTATTTTAAAAGTCCATGAGCTCACCTTGAGCTCCTCCTGCCTCCTGTAGTAATGCATCATCATCTGTTTCTGCTGCTCGTCTGTGATCAGAGGCTCTCTCGCTGGCGGCCCCTGTCCTTTCTGAAAGGAATGGCGACATGGGTTACAGTTATTATCACTGCCTGCCATATATATATACCGCAAAAATAGTCCCTCCAGATTGAAGCTGAAATGGCTCTCACCTTTTGGATTTTGACCACAAGCTTCGTCTTTTCGTTTTTGCCGATGTAATCCTGCAGTTTTTTCCCCCTCTGCATCTCTTTGGCAGCCCACCATAGCTGGCACTCATCCTCTGTGATCACCTGCAGAGATGCCTGAGGTACAGACAGATGGAGAGGAATGGAGGAGAGATTATCAAGGAGACAGACAGAAGACAGATTCACCTCCAAATGTACCAAACAACAGTACTGTAACTTGTTGTTGACTGAAAACTAATTTCATGTCAGCCAATAGCTGCGAGAAAACTCTGATTACTGACCCAGGTTGAGCTGTTTACCTGTGTTCCTGATAGGTCTTCCCGGTCCTCAAACTCCATCCTGATAGGGTCATGAGGAGGCAGCCCCATGGGGTACACGATCATGACTGCACCCCTTAGTGGATCCAGAGCTTCCTTAACCGTCTCCATAGTGACACAAACATTAGCCTGAACTTGTTTCTGAAAGAAAGAAGACAGATTGAATCAAAAGTATTGAACCTTGTTGAACAAGACGATCAAAGATTTAGTGTTTATACTCACTTTGGAGATCAGTGCCTTTGCATCCTCCACGGTTCTCATCAACACCTCTTTCATCTTGTCATTTGGAGCTGGTAGAAGGCAAAGAGGTGGATTGTCAGATTACTAAAACCCTTTTTTTCCTGATTGCATAGAAATTAAATTACTTTTTTAAAACATAATTTCATCCAAATTAAAAGAAATGCTCGGTAAAATTAACCTCTTGCAGTAGTATATCTTTATGTTATTCACAGTAGGGATGCACAAGGCCTATTGAAAGAGGCTGTGGACACGGTTTTGTGCTCGAGGTTATGAGTCATGCGCAGTGTAACTGGAGCTGCAGTCGTGTGTTGCTATTGGCTCAATTTTGGCGAGTGCAGATCAGATTTTACTACGAATGTGTTGTACCCCCAAAGATATGACAAGTTGATGACGCGTGACATCTCCTCTTTTCACCCTCCTTATGGGATGCACAATCAGCTGAGGCAAGGAAATACTTCAGTATTTAACATTCTTTAATTGCAGAGTTTGCAAGTCACAAGAGGGATTTAATATCAGAGATATATGGGAGGTAAGTCTCTGTCCACATGTATCACAGTTTGCAATTCAAAGCTACAACCACATGCAAAAGGACTTGTCTTCCTGACAACGTTAAGCATGCGCTTAGCATCATTTTCTTGTTAAACTACTTAGCCTACAGTCAAAGAGTCACAGTCTCACCGTGTCCGTTCCTCCTCCCAATCTCATCCTTTCTAAACA
>CAKAOI010052099.1:21549-32709 GCA_916701655.1 Sebastiscus albofasciatus
GGGGTACACGATCATGACTGCACCCCTTAGTGGATCCAGAGCTTCCTTAACCGTCTCCATAGTGACACAAACATTAGCCTGAACTTGTTTCTGAAAGAGAGAAGACAGATTGAATCAAAAGTATTGAACCTTGTTGAACAAGACGATCAAAGATTTAGTGTTTATACTCACTTTGGAGATCAGTGCCTTTGCATCCTCCACGGTTCTCATCAACACCTCTTTCATCTTGTCATTTGGAGCTGGTAGAAGGCAGAGAGGTGGATTGTCAGTAGTATATCTGTATGTTATTCACAGTAGGGATGCACAAGGCCTATTGAAAGAGGCCGTGGACACGGTTTTGTGCTCTAGGTTATAGTTCATGCGCAGTGTAACTGGAGCTGCAGTCGTGTGTTGCTATTGGCTCAATTTTGGCGATTGCAGATCAGATTTTACTGCGAATGTGTTGTACCCCCAAAGATATGACACGTTGATGACGCGTGACATCTCCTCTTTTACACCCTTCTTATAGGATACACAATCAGTCGAGGAAAGTAAATGATATACTTCAGTATTTAACATTCTTTAATTGCAGAGTTTGCAAGTCACAAGAGGGATTTAATATCAGAGATATATGGGAGGTAAGTCTCTGTCCACATGTATCACAGTTTGCAATTCAAAGCTACAACCACATGCAAAAGGACTTGTCTTCCTGACAACGTGGCATGCGTTTAGCATAATTTTCTTGTTAAACTACTTAGCCTACAGTCAAAGAGTCACAGTCTCACCGTGTCCGTTCCTCCTCCCAATCTCATCCTTTCTAAACACTGGCCCTCCGCTGGGTACACACTTGTCCTCCCATTCATCCTTCAGTTTCAGCTCCACAATCTGCTCCTCTGTCAGCCCCTGCATGTTGGGTGGCAGCGTGATGCCATGGTCTGCCAGCTCTGGGATCTCTGAGGGTTTTTCAGAAATTAACAAGCAAATCAATGTCAGTGTATCCTACTAGACTGAAATATCTTATTTATAATAATAATCTTTATTTATATAGCACTTTTCTAAACAAGGTTACAAAGTGCTTTTCAGAAAAAGAAAAAAAAAGAAAGAAAGAAAATCAACAAAACAGAAAAAAAAACCCAAAAAACAATAAATCAGCAAAGACTAAAATACTTAAAAGATGGTAATATATATATATAGTGCTATATTTGAGCATAAAGTAAATATGTCAAAGATACGTAAGGTGGTGACTCATGGGTGTGTATTTCTGCCAAAGCTGCCAAGTTCAGTCTTGAGAAATGTTCATCACGATGCACATGTACACGTGCAAGAAATGTTCATCAAGATGTACATGTACACGTGCAAGAAACAAAAAGCACTGATTCTGGCAGCTTCACAATGTTCCAATACAGCCTTATTAGTCATCACGTTATCGCGAACTCACTGATCAGTGCAAACTTTAAGGTACGCACGTTGTCTGAGGATTGCATTTCTCTTGAGAAGATTTAAAAGAGCACTAAAGGAGTCTTAACCAACAACTCTAAATCACTAAGACACATCTGATTTCTTATTTGGATAGCACTTTTACCATTTTGCCGAGCTTTTTAGCCATTTGCTTTTCATTTAGTCTTTTTAGTTGGGTGACGGTTAATAACAAAAGCTTCTGAAAGCACACCGTCAGAGAGCTTGTTTATTAAGGCCAGTTGGATAGCCGGACAAAAAGCTAAACAAAGAAGGCAACTTCCAGCAATAAAGAGCAGCTTATTATCTATCTATATCCTTAATCAGCCTTTCTTGGCAGACACAGTGACCTCAAAATTCTTTCTCTCACGTGCAATCGTAACCTGAAATTACCCTGTTACGCCTCATACATTTCAACTCAACACTCATGTCAGTTTTATCCTGAGGGGTAATTATGTTGATATGGGAGTATCTGACTGGGAATCATAATCCACATAGATAATACATCTTTTCTTCTCCTGAGAGGAACACCTTGTCCTCTATGATTTATCACACACGTGTGCATTTTAGTGCGTTACGGTGTTTACCTGAGGAGAGCGAGGGAGGTAGAGGGTTCATCTCCTTGTCCACCATCTTCTGGTGCAGGGCATTTCTTATTTGGATAGGACTTTTACCATTTTGCCAAGCTTTTTAGCCATTTGCTTTTCATTTAGTCTTTTAAGTTGGGTGACAGTTAAAAAAAAGTTTCTGAATATATATATATATATATATATATATATATATATATATAAGAGTCCTTAGTGCTGAAATGTAGTTGTAACCTAAATGTTCTACAGAAAATCCAACAGTATACCAATACTTACAGTCAATTATTTAAGAATAAAAACACATTTTAGCTACACCCTAATAAACGTGAATAATTAACTACTTCTTTGTCTATTTGAACCAGGCTAGTGGGATTTGCCAGTAAGCTGTTATACCCCATTTAAATAGATAGATAGATAAATAGATAGTAACTTTATTGATCCCGAGGGAAATTCAAGTTAGTAAAAAGGCAGTAAAAAAGTTAGTAGTGCAAAGTACAAAAAAATATACCAGGTATAAAAATACAAGGAATTGAAGAAAACTGTTAGAACTGAATATAGTGCAGGATAACAGCTGTGATATACGACTATTAAAATAGTGCAGAAGAGACTGTTAAAAAAATAGTATAGTGCATTACTATCATGCATTATTATCATCTTTAACGGTCTCTTCTGCACTATATTCAGATAGTAGTAAAGTAAGATGTGTGAGTGTAGTCTACTGAAGCTTCTCATCCTTACACAGTGGAGCACAGAGATCACTGCTTTATACCATGTTCACCTGCACATATCCTGTCCACTTTGAGTCTCCCGTTGTAGATGGCTGTAATCTGCTGGATCAGCGTCTCCAGAGGCGCGTCCACACTGGTGCTGAACAGGAACTGGCTCTCATCTCCTCGCTTCACATGCAGCTGCACCATCTCTCCGGCAAAGCACCTCACCACCTGTTTACCAGCTAAAAAGACACGTTTAGGGATATATAAGTTTAAAGCGACTTGTTGTTGTTGAATAAACGCGCAATAACACGAAGATGTGTCCGGTGTTAACTCAGTGTCCGGGGTCGTTAGGAAAACAGTGTAACCATAGCAACAAGTCGTATGGGGAAGCTTCCTGAAAACGCTCAAGGCCTATTGAAGGAGATAAGACACGCGTCGTAGATGAGGGAGTATTACGCATGCGCAATAGAATCTGGTCTACCCTCGCTGAAATTGAGCCAATCGCAACGCACGACCGCAGCTTCAGTCATACTGCGCATGCGTCATACCCCACATCCCAAGACCAGTGTTCAAGCCTCCTTCTATAGGCCTTGAAAAAGGCTAAGCTAACGTTAGCTTTTAACTAGCTGTTTACATTCATTGGCTTAATCTGTTAAAGGGCAAATTTCTCTACAGAGACTGAGAATAATAACACTTACCTGTGCAGTGAGTGAAACGACAAGCACAAGACGGTACGTTCAATGTTCAGGCTGAGCTCACACTATTTGTTTACAACCGGTGACACTACTAGCTAAAAGTGTAGCATGGGGATTCTTCTTCTTCGTGTGTACTTCTTCGGAGTACTGCTGCCCTCTAATGGTGAATAATGGTAACACTGTGTGGCCAATCAGTAGGAAGTAGTTCATAATGGGATAAAATACCTGCTTCTTTGCATAATAGTGTCATATTAAAATGCTATAAGCAAAAAATACAAATAAAAAAATGGAAAATAAAAGACAATGCAACACCAATCAGCTGAAACTAATCATAAAAAGAAAGAAAAATCTCATCAAGGATAATTCAAAGGGCTGTCAATTGATTGAAATAAATAATTCAATTCAATTTATTTAATTGTCCATAGTTAACTGCGAATAATCACACATTTTTTATCTGTTCAAAATGTACCTTAAAGGGAGATTTGTCACGTATTAAATACTCTTATCAACATGGGAGTGGGCAAATATGCTTGCTTTATGCAAATGTCTGTATATATTTATTATTAGAAATCAATTAACAACACAAAACAATGACAAATAGGAAGGTGAAGATTGTCAAGTATTACACATATAACACATTTGAAAATTAAAGAGCTACTGCACACTTAAACATGTTTTTTTCAGCCGTAAACTAAATTATATGACTGTACGATGATGAAACACATCAATGCTGCTGTTAATATTGACATTTCTTATCAAAGTTATAACAATTCCATGGTTCAACTCGCCATCTACTGTTTTAAATCAGTCCTGTAGAAGTATATGCTGTTTAATTCTTTATGATGAATGCAATAAAGTTACAGCCTGCAGTCAGAGAAGACAAACATCAACATTCAGGGTCAACTTACATTTATTTTTGCATACATACAACACAAACTGCTTCATACATAAATGTGCAATCAGCTGTGCACTTAAAATATGGAACGTTGGATATTAACATGAATCGCAGCTTCATGTTTTCTCTTTAATACATACAGAATATGTTCAACAACACAGACTCTTTATTTACTATGGATTATAGCCATAAAAAGGGACACCAACCTCACAAAAAGGAGCAATTTTGTTTCCTATAAAATCTCATCTTGAACATGACATGACACAAAGCGCTGGCTAGTCACCTACTGTTAATGCGGATACGGTATCTACTGCACACATTTGGATAACACAATAAATGCATTTTTAGAGATGACACCGACATGTAAGCAGAGGCAACCTGATACATTTGCTTACATAGATAGCGACTGCTTTCAGTGTAGTGAACGAAGATTATTTGTATTTATTTTACATTTGCGTTTAAAGCCTCTGTACACCCACACGGGTGTTTTCAGTTATTCTGGTTGATTAGACTGCTGCTCAGGTTGAAGGTGGCCGCAGCTTTGATGGGAATTTCTTAGATCACAAATCATCTACCAATAAGAATGATAAAGTTGTCATTTGTCCTGCCCTAACAGGTTCAACAAAGCTAACAGGAAACTCAGGATGATGTCTCTCAATTAGACTATACACGCCCACACATGGTGCCTTCAAATGAAACTCGTGTTTACAACATGGGAAGTCGTGTACACAATATGCTTGGCGTTCAAGTGGTTAAGTCATGAGAACACCGCTGCTAAGCAACGGCAATATGAACGTTACTGTCGGCGTCTAGAAGCCGCAGAGGCTAACAATTTAGCAAGCTAGCAAGTGGGTAACATAATGCAGGAAATGCAAAAAAGATAATGACAAAGACAAAAATTACAAAGAAAAACAATATACAACTAAAATTACAATATATTAACCACCAAAAAATGAACTTCCAAGGCCTCTGCCATTTCTGACAACGTCAACAAACACGTCACAAGTCGTGAACTCGGAGCTTTCAGAAACTTTACACATACGAGGTCATGTATACCACATTAGGGGGCGTTTATATGGACTCTTTTCCTGAACATGGTAATATATATACACCTGTGAAGAAGTCTAATCAGCCACATTAACTGAAAACACCTGTGTGGATGTTCAAAGGCTTTAAACAAAGCGCAGAAGCGTTAGTTAGCTGGTACTTTCTTGGGTCAGATGTTTTATCCTCCATGAGCCATCAAAGACATTTCAGCCAGTAACATAATTTCTGAAGGTTGGGGGGTGGGCGGGAAACAACATCTGATTAGATTACAACAGCTGGCATGTGTCATGTTAGGAAGGATTGCACTCTCACTGATCCTTTTGCGAATCTCATCATCGTCAGCATTGACGCTGACCTATACAACTCAACAGCAGTGAAAGAGTGACGTAAAGGTAGTACAGGGGGAAAATACGGACACTGACAACACCACACACACACCTCATGGATGGTAATAAAATCAGCAAGGCTCAGTAACAATTACTCTCAACTGGAGGGAATGTTGATGGGTTACATATCACAGGTGGGGACCTGCAAACGCTGAGGAGGGTTCGACACCCAACACTCAAAATCACACTACTGTCTGGAATGTGGGGCTACACGTCGCCTGGGAAGGACACAACAAACAACTGGAAATGATCTGGTGATGCTTTTGAGCATACAGTACAGTGTAGTTGAGTCAAGGTGGTGAATAATCTTCTACTAGAGTTGCTATGGGGGGAATTCTCACTCCCTTTGTGGGGGAAAAAAAAAGTCCTTTGTGTTGTATTGTTAACATTTTCGCATACAGTGAGGCCACTCCACAGCCCCTGGCAGGCTGGAGAGAGGAAATACAGTTACAGCCATGAGCGAGTGAATACAGTGGCTGTTAGTTCAGAAACCTGTAAGCAAATACACCATGTGCACAGGGGGTAAAAGCTCTGATATCCCACTCTTAACTCTGTACACACACTCACATCCAAACACAAACACTGTCAAAACACGACAACGGACGATATGCACCTCAAACACAACACATTACTTCTCACCACAGTATCAACAATAGATTATTTAGAGTAAATGTTCTTAGAAATTAAAAGCATGACTTTTGCAATAAACAAAAGTTGAAGTAAAAAAAAAAAAATGTGCCCTCTTATTATTATTATTATTATTATTATGCATGGCTTGTCCTTGCTGCTGCTGCCATGTCCACGGAAACCAAATCACACCATCTTCGTACTTAAGAGCAACAGAAGTATACACACACGCAAACGCCACATTCTCTGAATTTACAATAGTGTGGTTAAACGCTTTGGATAAAACCAAGAAGGATCAAAAAACACTACAGAGGTGGAACGGTCATCTGTTCAATCCGCAGGCTCTCATTTCTGTAAGAATACAACCAAGAGAGACGGCCTTTCAGTGCATATCAGTTACATTGTGCAAGCCACTGATGATGGTCATCACAAAAAACAACGCACATTTAGCGAGTCGTTGCCATGTTGAAAACACACATTTATACATAATCACTATGTACGTATAGGTTTATGATATAGAGCTTAAAGCTAAGCGTTAACAGCCCATAGACAAAGAATGACGACCGAATAGGGAGAACAAAAATGTCTTACTATCAAGGTGGATGAGATATTACAGAGCATCAGTCCTGCGGCAGTGAACAGTTTGACTGACTTGTGACTAAACCCAGTGCAACGTAAAGTACATTCATGATAAAAAGCAAGCGCACACTAGGACTTTTAAACTTGCACCCCTCAGACTCAAAAAGAACAAAAACAAAAATGTACAACAAAATCTATTTTTGGGGGCAAATGTAAAAACCTGCAGTGCATAGCCTTTCTACTACATGTAAACTGAAGAAGGGTAGAAGATTACTCCTCTACTCTGAGAATCCCGCTCTGATGTACAGGTCAGTCAGAATGATGGATATGAACCGCAGTGTGTCAGCGAAACGTAGCTGAACCCTCGCAGGATGCAGAACGCTGCACGGCCACACACACACACACACAGAATGTCTGGATATTGCACAGGTGGTTAAACACGTGATTTGTGCGTATACATGTCCTTTATATATACTGTAGACGCAGGCACGTGTCTGCTGCCATGAATAAAAATAAACATCAGAACGATTCATATTAAAATAAATGTTAATATCAGGGGGGGGGAACAAGCAAACATATCCGTGGTGACACACGTTTAGGCTCATACGCTTCTCATGTTACTGCTCGAGATATAAATCCTTTTTCCTGTGATTCAGAAGGGGGATTGGTCTATACTTCTTAAATACTGTCTCTTTTGTACATAACACACGCACATATACACATTTATCATAGATCTATACATATCTGGATATGCCCTTTACATATTAAGAGTGATCCTATCTTTCTGTTGGCTCCCTGGGGAAGAAGCAGTCGTCGCTGGGTCCCTCTGGGAGATTTGGATTACTGGGTACAGTTCTGGTTGGGATGGGAGGAGGGAGGGTTGGGAATGCTGAAGGAACCGAGGATAACCAGTCGGGCTCTGAGTCAAACACAGAGCGGGAGGAGGGCTGAGTCTGAGTTTGGGATGCTAGAGAGCTGGAAGGGAAGACGGGTGGTGTTTTGGTTGGACGTTGAAAATCCAAATCATCATCAAAAGTGACCCAATGCTGGGTTGGTTTCCCTCCTGGGGGAGGCGGCTGGCGGCGAGGTGCGAGGACGGGCGGGATGGAGGAAGGTGGCGCCAGAGGCAAGGAGGGGGCAGGAGACGGGGCGAGGGGGACAAGAGGAGAAGGATTGAAAGTGGGCGATGGACCAAACAGGGACATGGTCCTGTGGAGCTGGGAGGTGGGTGCAGCAGCAGCAGCAGCAGGGGTAGGGATGAGTGGCTGAGTAAGAACAGACATGGTCCTCTGCATGTTTGGCGCCACGGCGGGACGCTGGACGCTGAAGTCCGGGGTGAGCGAGCGGTGCTGCTGCTGTGCCAGCGGGCCGGTGAAGGGATTGGTGCTGCTGGGTCGGGCGGGGAGCGGGTCGGTCAGGACGAGGCCGGGGGAGGCTCGCAGCGTCTCGTGCGAGCGGCTGCGAGACGGGACCGGAGGAGGTGGGAGCAGGGAGGAGGCGAACGGCGACGGGGTGGAAAGCGAGGAAGAGGAGGACGACTCGAGCGCCTGCAGATCTGACAGAGCGGAGGACTGGAGGGAGAAGGATGAAGGAAGAGTGCTGGAGGATGACGTGAACGCAGCAGGAACGGAGGGGGGAGGACGCAGAGAGGAGCCTCTGGTCAGGGACTGGGTGGCGTGCCAGGAGGATGATGGGAAATCAGAAGCGAGTGCATCGAAGGGGTCGGGCTTCCATTGTGCTTCTATTTGGATTCCATTCAGTCCATTAGTCTACAGAAGGAACAAGACAAAGAAAATGCCAGTCAGCTGTCACATCAAACGCTGTGTGAAAATATGAACCATGAGCTAATGTATGTTTTTACCAACTAATGGTCCATAAATTAATTTATCATAACCTTCTTTCTTTAGCTCAGAGCATAGTTTAAAGATTGGAGCTTTCTTGTAAACAAACAGTTATATATTTATTAGGGCTGTCAAAGTTAACATGATAATAACGTGTTAACTCAAATTTGTTTTAATGCCACTAATTTCTTTAACGCATTAACGCAACTTGCAATTTTTAGGTTGTAGCAGTTTTAGAGATAGAGTGAAGGTACTGGCATCATATGAAACTAGAAAACCCTAAGGAATCCATTGGTACCAACCATGTCAAACTAGCTTTTCGTGAAGGAGGCTAAAAGTTTACGCTAAATTTTGGAGAGAAAAAACTTGCATGGCCATTTTCAAAGGGGTCCCTTGACCTCTGACCTCAAGACATGTGAATGAAAATGGGTTCTATGGGTACCAACGAGTCTCCCCTTTACATATGTCCACTCCCATGTTGATAAGAGTATTAAATACTTCACAAAAATGTGCAATTAATCGCAATTAACTATGGACAATCATGCGATAAATCGCAATTAAATATTTCAATTGATTGACAGCCTTAATATCTATATGTTTCTAACTTGATCCATAACACCACTAGTGGTCAAAAATGCCACAGGGCACCTTTAATCTGGCCAATTTAAATAAACGGACTACTACTGACAACCAATGTATGTATCACAGTCCATGTACAATCACTAACTCTAATACAAATGAATGAAATAATACAATTTAAACAAAATTATGAGGTCATTGCATATGTGCTCACTCTCAAAACCTGAATCACAGCGAGCAGATATGAAAGGACTAGTGAGGGGGGAAAATGGCCAACAACAAAACATCACATTTCCATCTGTTTTTTTCATGGTTTGATATGTTGACCGACAAAAAGAAGACAAAAGGATTGCTCCGTTTTGTGAGCCAAACACAAAACAATGCCTTGCAGTGGACTAAAAAAACATCCAGGTTAAAATAACTTAGGAGGAGACGTAAAAAGGAAGGAAAATTTGAAATGACAGAGGAGGAGGTTACTGGGTGTAATGTATGAGAGGTAATAACATCAGAGCAGAGGACTGTTGTGCTATGGAGGATGAGACAAAGAGGTGGTTTAATATTAAGTACCTGTCACCCTGAGGGCTTCTCCAGCTTGTGAGAGAGAGACAAATGTATCAGAGAGACAAAAGCAGGAAGAATGACACAGACAACTAAGCTCATCTGATGTGAGACAAAGGAGCAGAAAGAGGTCGCAGTCTCCACCTCCGACACTCGTCATAATTTAGCATCAAATATCTTGTCTAATAAGCAGAAGTTGAGAATCCGTAGTACATTATTTATATACATGAAAGCAGAAAAATATCAATGCGAGTCAGTAGATAATTATGTTCTTTGTTTGGCTGCTGAAATTCCAATAATTTAATGAAAAGGAAGTTGGCACCAACCTGTGCAGCTGGGGCTGTCTCAGTCTTGGCAGTATCAGGTGGCAGAGCGTGAGAGGAGCGGGAACGTGGTGGGGGTTTAGGAGAGGCTAGACCTTGTGGAGGCCCAGCAGGGGCGGCAGCAGCGGCGGCGGCAGGAGGAGGGGGCCCTGCTTTGGGAGCTTGCTGTGGAAGGAGCGGAGCTGGAAGTGAGGGCTGCATCGGTGGTGGGAGGTTGGAGTGGGCTGGAGGGGCAGCTTGTTGGGGCTGCATGGGTGCCTGCATGGGTGATGGAACTTGGGGTCTCGCTGCCGGGGGCTCCATTGGAGGAGGACCTGAGGGAGGAAATAGAACAGAGTTAAATTCACTTTATCACATTAACAACATTATAGCGTCGATTAGGGCGAATGCTTCGAAGCTTTGACCATTGCCATGGTAATCAACCTCCAAATCAGTATTCGAATGCAACGTTTTTTCTTGTTAATTTTTTTATATATAAGTATGTAATAATAATGTAGAAATCTAAAAAATACCACATGAAATAAGGAATAATCCCACAACATTATTCATTATTTATAATCAACATTAAATATTAGTTATTCTCAGATGGATATCGCTGTTTGTTATGCAGAGCGGCAGCGACGCTGTTCCGTGCGCTAAAACGGTGGAGATGGAGACAGACAGATAGAAGAACATGTCAGTCTGCTGCGCCGCGCTGCTCCGTGAATCTTTGAAGACCTTCGAATATTGAAAAATGGTATTTGGGACAGCCCTAGTGTTGATAATCTAGTATTATGCCTGCTGTGAAAAACACATTTCCTTACCCAGAGGCAGGTCAGTCGGTTTGACCTGGCCACTGGCCACAGGTCGTGGGGCTCCAGGGTGGGTGTCTGGGATGGGCCGAGGGGCCCCGGGAT